>QKMV01001052.1:0-17861 GCA_003287335.1 Lednia tumana
CATTATATTACATCATATTATATTACATATTATATTGTGATGAATTTTTGTGGAGGTGGAAATGGAACCAAATTTACAAGATGAGTGCATGCAAAGCGTTCAAAAAAAATTCACCGACTTGGAAAGTTTCATCTGCTCTTCATATTCAATTACAGCTTTCTGCTCCTGCATTTCCTCAACAGGCAATACTCCTTACCCATAAGTGGTGTTTAATTGTTGAGGTACCTAGGGAGCGAAGTTTACAAAGTTTTGAAGTAGATACTTATGCAAAATCAACGCTATTACAGGCTCAGAAGTAGGGTAGCAAGTAGAGAAGATACTAAGGCTGTGTTTTTCATAGCGATCGAGGGCTCAGTTGAAGCTTGAGTCGTTCTTTATTGGGCTTTGAGCGTGCTTGGTAATTTTCTTCATAAGCCGAGCGGGACGACCTGAGCTAGCGGAAGCTCGAGTTATTCGATGAAATTAAGCAAGGATTCCAGGCCAGAACCTAGGGGAGCTATTACAGCAGTTTAAGGGAGGAGAGAAAGCTGAAGTATTCTTGCCAATTCTGTACGCCCTCAAATCAATTATATTTAGAGATGGAGAATGTGCGGCTGAAATTCGTATAAAAGGTGGCTGCTATCTTCAACACAAAATTTACGTGACATATAAATCTGCCATGTATGAAACACAACAGAAAGTCCCATATCGTACTTCGAAAATGAACGGACCTCAGGTCTTGTGGGCGAGCGACAGATCTATCTGTAAAACACAGCTTAATAGTCCAAAAGGACTATTAGAGGAATTATTGTTTGATTGAAACAAATTTTTTCAAACTAATTTCAAACAATTGTATTATATCAACCAGGATTTCCCATGATCTCATAAAATAAATGTATCTATTCAATAAGAAATTAGTTCCTACCTAGAATTCTTCACGAATTTTTAATTAACAGTGGCTGGTAATGTAAGCTTGCTCGAAACTGAAGGATTTAGATAAGATTTTGTCCTCAAAGCGGCAGGTGAAATTTAAGGGCTTTCAGAACCGTTGCTTTTTAAGAGTTAGTTCTTTGGGAGTTAGAAGCACCTTATAGGGCAAAAATTCTCTTCAACTAGGACTCTCAGTTAATATCCATTGTTTGGTACTACTATTGTGCTGCTATGTGATCTGATTTCCATAGGTAGTGTCATGATATAACCAAACAAAGTGGTATAAGCTGAGGATCCTGATAAGGAAACACCATGTACACTGAAGCTAATTGAAAATCATTCAATAGATAGTCAAAACCAAAGGGTTCACTCTAGTTATGCATCTGTTTATGAATAATAGATGTCTGATTGTGTCCTTTGTAGGTGGGTACCTCAATCTGCAGAGTATTTCCTGCTTTAGCAATAGCCTGGTAGATGTCCAGCGTTTCCCCAAGCGGCACTCCATAACCTCGCTCAAGCCCGTGGGGATTGGATGGCGTCGTACAGTCGTGATTGGCTTCTTTCCGGAGCACCGTGTCCACCTCCACCGACGAAAAGAAAGCCACTGATTGCGGCAAATCCATCAAGCCGAGTCTGTGAGCGCAAAATGATCTAGCCAGCAAGTTTGTTACATGCAACGACAGAGCAACGTGATAGCGATCTTCCGATGGAACCAGATAGCGGACTTCGTCATGGAAACTCAAGCAAAACCGTACGTTCGGCTCGAGCCACTTCATGCAGACGAGCATCAAGTGTAAGAAGTCTACGGCCCCGCTCTGCACAACCCAGTTGACGCGAGTTGGTAAGAAGCGCTGGTCGTCGCTGATTGCTGGCTCTAGCGAGCGGGAAAGTCTTCCGTCAAGGAATGGAGTCGATGGGGAAGGAAGTCTAGCTATTTCTTCGAGCCGATTGAACATCGCTGATTCAGTTCCGCCAACCCATTTTGGGTTTTCGAACATTTCTTCTATACCGACCCCATGTTGCGATCGTAGCTTGAGTGCTTCGTACATCGAGTAGGATCTATCTGGAAGAGCCTCTTGATACGGTGCCTTAAGTCGGTAGGTCCTTTTGCCTTTAGTCAATGAAAACATTTTTGCAGCTTTACTTTTAGCCTCACTCTGGGACATTGAAGGATTAAACTGTTTCAATAGTCGTTCAGCGAAAGATTGGCCTGCACCGTAAATCCTAGCATAGTTTATGACTTTAGCATGATCACGAGATATTCCAACTGCTTTGGCAGTGACGCTGTGCATGTCGGTGTTATCGGATTTTTTCCCGCTGAGAGTCATCCAGCCTAACGGAGTAGCTCCGTGTGATTTAGCATGATAAGCATCGCCGATCACAGATGCAATCCAAAGTTCTTGACTGTCAACGTCAGCGCCAACAATGCTGAATCCTTTCGGGGCTTGAATCATGGCTCTAAGTTCTGACCCAATACGTTCCTTGTGGGCATTGGAAGCCGTCATCCAGGTGGCCTCCACGGCTCTTCTTGTTAGAGTTCCGGAGACGACAATCAATGGGATGATTGCTCCGTACGACGTTCCTCTCAGGTCAACTGGCAAGTCATTGTCATCTAGCCAAACAACAACCTGTTTCTCGACACGCTCTCTGTTGTTCCTCCAATAGGAAAGCTTGCGGGCGATTGCCAATACCTTTTCTGCTCCCAGATCGGATCCGGCAAGAACGTTCTCCGAGAATTTATTGAGGAAGTCTTTGGCCAGAGGGTTGCCGACGCGATGTTGTGGACCATCTTTGTGCGGGAGTTTTAAAAACCAGCAACACCCTCCAATGTCCACATTGCACCAAACGCCTGTGCCACGGTACCAGTTTGGTGTCCCGGTGTCTGTGGCCTTCCTCAACCCGTATTCCTGCCTGGCAAGATTTTCTTGGACGTCTTTGTGTAGAGTACTGAGTGCGGTTTCGCTCTCGGTGGTCCCAGCCATCGGGCATTTTTCAATGAGCTGCTTGATGGGAAGTTCGTGTTCGGATTCAGAGCTGTGCGGAACTAGGAAGCCCCAGCCATAGCCACGGATGAAGTGTAGAGGGTATGACTCCCACGTCAGCCGGAGGAGTTTGGGTGCGACTTGCATGGAAGTCGAGACAATCTGTGCACCGGGCGACCAGTCATGAATGTTGATCCGGGGACAGAGTTTGCGGTACCAAGCAGGATAGCCGGGCAGGTGAGGCATTCTAGATGGCAGATACGCACGAGCCTTTTCAAGGTACGTGAATTTTTCATCTAGCTCGCGCATTTCCTCGTCATAGTATTTCTTTTCGTCCAACTTTGCTGTAAGTATTAAACTAGTGAGATCTATGGTTTTAACACAGCTTTTATCAGCTCTCTTTAAAGAAACATCTTCAGGTTCAAAATCTTCCATCGACTCCAATTTTGCAACTTTAGAACTTTTAATTTTTGAAATTGTCTTTTTCAGTTTCAGATCTTGTACACTCCAATCCTGATCCCACATCCATAAGTCTTCTTTATATCGGTCATTATGCAACAACTGACAAGCTTCATCTGCTTTCCGAGATAAAATGAACCTGCCTTCCGAGTCAAGGTCCTCGTATGTCTGATTGGCGTCTGACTTGTATCGAGTCCAGTTAGCATTGACAGGAAGATATGCAGTGCCAAGCTCAAGCATTCCAGCTAGAGTTACCGGATGCGGGAATCGTTCGATAAACAGTGGCAGCAACTTCAAAAGAACTCGATGGGTTGCCGAAACGTCACTCGCGCAATAACTCATCAGCTCTTGGAATCGATCTCTCACTTCGTCCATGTCTCCCATGACAAACACATTCCTACTCTCCTTGTCCAACTTACTACCGCAGTACAGACTGTGCACTTCTGACAGGCTATTCAACGAGCTGTAATTTCTCCACTCCTCGCCTGGCATTTCGTCTGCCTTGGATTTCAAAACTGTACGCTGATAGCTTGTAACACCGCCAACGCAAATGTGCATCGACATTGTATCTACAAAACGTAAGGCCGTTCCGCTCAGCCAATATTGTTCTTTTACCCTCACTCGATCGTAAGAGACATTGTGGCCAACTATTACTCTTGGCTGGTTCAGTCCATGTTCGAAACCAGATTTCATAGGACCCGATTCTAAGGGGATAAAGTCTTTGGTGGTGTAATGATGCTCAACACCCGGAGTGCCGCCTTCTGCAAGTATCGGGCTGACCCAGGAGTACCAAGCTTTAGGGGATGCAGCAGCTGCCAAGGTCGGCATCTCACCAACGGAAACGCATACTTCAACATCAAAAATAAGAGCGTCGTCTGGTGGATAGTCTACTGGCCGAGGTTTAGGGTCATAGCAAGTCCATCCAGGGTTCTTCGACCATTCTGTAGGTGGCATGGGTAAACTGATTAAGAGCGATTGAAGTAAATGACGGTACGGTGCACTCTGTTTCTCACCTATGATTCGGAAATGCTCCTCAATGCTTCCACCCTCTAAAGGTGGTATTTTTAAATCAACATCATCTGCTACAGTGTCAATGTTAGATAGTAGGCCATGTTTGGATAAATCTAGTCTAGCACCAACTACTTGATCCTTTGTTGGTCCTTTTGTCAATTTCAAGTTCCCAAAAATTTGGTCGTGCAGTTTCTTTGAAAGCATTTGTATGTTGAATTCATTGCGCCGGATACAGTCAGTTACACTGGAATTGCTTGGAATTGAAGCAGATATAGGTAAAGACCCTGTGTGAATCACTGAATGCATAAATTTCTTAAATTTTGAAATGCCCTGCACTCGCACGTTTTCAGATTTGGGTTTCGAATGCGGTTTAGCTATGATAGTTTCTGTACTGTGCGGTGTACATTCTGCAAGTGCTAACTCCATACTTTTTGCTATAGGATTGGACTTCGGCCCCCCACTTTTTTTAGACACACTTGTTTTGCATTCGTACTGTGTATCAGCTGAAACTTTCTTTTTCTTTGGAGGTTTATTTGATATACAGCGAGAAAAAACTCTGAGCCTGTCTGGAGATGAGTGAACCCTACCAACAAGATACATTATATTTTATAAGTTCGGTGAAGATCTCCCTTGATCCTCTGGTGATGTAGGTACTCTTGGAGGAGCGTAATGACAAACTGCAAAGCAGTAAGGTTATACTTTTAGAAGAAATTAACCAAAATTAACTCTAGCGTGCAGGAATGGATGAGCAAAGTAAGTATGTGATTATTATGATTTAAGGATATGTTTTAGGTTATGTTAGCACAAGAAAATTTTAAGCATGTTCGCAAGAGATGTTTGCAAGCAAGAATCAAGATTCTATCACCTAAGAATAGACGATAATATTTTTGTATGTCTTTACCTTTTTTGCATAAAATCTTCCGTACTAAGTTAACGATCTATAAGCCTGCCTTCACCCCACATGCTTTTCTAGCTACATGTATGTATTAGAATCGGGTTAAGATACTTGTAGATGGCGCTGGCGGTGATAAGAAGCGCGTAATTTTGAAATGGATTGAATTACAGTTTACAACAGCGCTATTATATATTAGTCGATCGTACTTGATATCGAAAAATGTTCGAGGTTTAAGAGCGAAATTACGTAATGAATGACGAAAACACCCCGTAAGAAGGAAAATCACGGAAAATGACACGGAATCCTACCAATATGCAATGATGAATGATGGCAATGATTTCCGAATCAAAACACCCAAAAAATCACGTTTTCAACGACAGACAGTTGATTTTGTACATGGATATTTCTAAATGGCTCCTCCACGAAAATGGACCAAAGCATTTTCAAACACAGGGGAAAAAATTTTCATTGCAATATATCAGCAGGGTAAGAGTTTCACGCAGAATACAATGAACCACCCTTTATTACATGTGGGACCAAATTTGAATCTTCTAGGGAGAGTATAGGAACAAAGAGCCATCAAAACCAACACATATCCTTATGCGGTTTTTCTTTAAAAATGTTTGATTGGAGTTGGTTACTGATAGTCCAATAAGGAGTCAAAGTGCAAGCAAGAAGGTAGATTTTTGTGAAAAGAGATTCAAGGACCTAAGCCACTCTCATAAATGGCCTGTAATAAATTCTTAGTAAAGGTAAAGCTCCACTTTGGTCTAAGCCGTGCTCAATCATCATGCCACATGCAAATGGTAACGCTGTTGGTCTATGCGCTGCTATGATTATTCTAGTGAACGAAGTACACACTCTCTATTGTGGATGGGAGCGAGTGGGATTCAAACAACCTGCCTGCTACCTCTAGGCCACTTTGATTTTGAAACTGAAATTGGAACAAAATAATGAAACATGTTATTGTGGTTTATCATGCCCAAAATTATATTTTTCATCGCAAGACAAATCGAACTTTATAACATCATTTAGACAAAACCTCTAAAATGTCCAGGAAGAAGTTAAACTGCAACTAGGTACAACACAAGCAATAACTTAATGATCACTCGTTCACTAAACAATAATCATAATTTATATAATAGTAACTTGTAAATTTCAATATTAACATTACTAGCTGGACACGAATCCTATGACTATTTCTTTACAAGTAGTATTATTTCAGATCAATTAAAACTAATAGGTTAACCTACACAATATCTTCAGCAAACAAAATTATTCGTGAATAGTAGGTAGTTTTAAATCTTTGGGACGACTAGAACAGAAAGTCATGAGGGTAGCAATGCTGAATGTACTGAGAGGAATGGTAAACTATTAAACGTCTATTAAAAAACATTCTACGTTGGTTACTATTACTGATCTAAAATCAACATACACATCAACCTAGGATTATACTTCTTGCATTTTCAAGTTCTTTCGACAGACAGATGATTAAAATTAAAAATAATAATGTAGAAAAACTTTTTGGAAATGAGCAGATAGACTTGGCAAGATGACAGTAAAGCTGCTGTGCTTATTAAATAAGAGTATTAGTCACTATTAGTCTGGTTGATTTTGTGAAGTAAAATGCACACAACCACTGATCAGAGCGGCCATTTTGTTCGATGGCTTGTTTTTGTGCATTGTTTAATTCACGGAGAGACAAATTTAATTTCAATTTATAGCCATTGTTCCTTTTTCAGAGTTTTATCATCATAAAAGCTTAAAAAATGACTTAATATTATCAGCATCGTAATAAGAACAAGGCATACTGGAAAGCACATCAAAGCACGTGCTTTGCTACAGCACCCGTTATTTTGTGAGAAGTCTGAGCGTTAACTGCGATAACAAATCATTTGTAAGTATTATTTTGCAGTATCCTTTGATTATAAATGAATTTAAAAAAACCAGAACAAACTCTCACTGCTCGCCCTCACTCTCACAACTAGCGACATCACTAAAACTATTCAGAGCGCTTGGATCTAATGGAGTATTCAACGAGGACGGAGGCTGTTTGCAGATCATAATACTCGAGCTGTTTTCTTCCAGCGACAACAACTCACCCCTGACGTACGAAACAAGTTCTCTGTCCCCGTTTGTCAGTGCTTTTTCTTCCGCAACGGTTTCCGTCTCCCCAGAGGCCACATTCTTGAAGACACCATCCACGAGACTCGTGGCAAACTGTTCCACTTCTTCGGGAGCCTGCGGAGGGAGAGGCAGCGAGGATGGTCGAGGGACGGTTCGTTGGTAAGGGAACGGTGCGTTTTCGCTCTGCGGTGTGTGAACGGCTACGATGTCGGTCTGTGTCGAGACGGCTTCGGCAACCGGGCGGCAGAACGTGTCAATGCGTTGGATGACTCCGTTCACGGACTCTTGGAGTTGAGAGACCTACGGGAAAGTGAGTTCAGGTGTTTAAGTGACAAATGCCGAGATTGATGCACATCATTAATGGAGTTTGCTGTGATTTTGCGATACTTTTGTAACTTGACAACCCCAATAAAAGCACCATGGATGATTTTTTAATTCAGTCAGCTTTGATGCACTTCCGTATTGAATTGACGGGGAATGTTTCATATTAAAATTTACTTGTAAGCCACAGAAAAAGTGAGTTATATATGAATATATAATATAGGATATATAGATATCCCTAATACTTGGATATGCATACATACTCATCAAGCAATGTAATAGGTCAACCACAGAGTACACAAAAACATAAAAATGACACAAGTTTTTACAATAAATAGTCAGAACAACTAAATCCGTGCCCCATTTACCTGGTTGTGAAGCTGCGAACACGTTTCCGAGAGGTTCACCATCGCCTTGCCTTCCTCGGGCGGTTGTCCCGAGACTTTCTTCCAGAGCGCGTTGATTGCCTGCATTTGCAGCACTTGCAATTGTCTTTCATGCTCCAACGCAGCAATCGTCTGCTCCATGTTCGAAGACAGTTGTCTGCGGACAAGAAATTAATAATCTACGTAAAAGAAAACTAGCTAGCAGACGGCTCCAAGAACTCGGAAACTGAAAGCACCCAAGCGCAGTACCACGTCTCGGAGAAAGACACGCGAACTAGACAATGGCGATCTACCTGGAGATACTGTACTACCGAGACTTCTTCCAAGAAGTGATGTGAGGCGGGCTCCCAGAACCCACCGTTCAGCTCAAAATTATATAAGACTGAGCCTCGTTCGACGGGGACGTGACAAAAATCGACCTGCTCATGGCAGTGCCACCGCTGCCGAAACTTTCCCAAAACTTTTCACACGGCCAAAAAGTTTATCAGAAAAGAGCAAAAGTGTTGTAACAATGCTACCACTACACACTTTACTAACTGTAGGAATAATTTACAACTGTACATTTAAAATTTGTTTGCTAATGGTACAAATTCTTGAATATTTCAAACAAAACTTTGGCAAAACATCTCGAAAGCCGAAATCCATACGAATATTGGGGAAATACTGAGAGTAAATAATTAGTAACTATACAACCTCAATCCTTCCAATAATATTCCTGCTATTACCAGCACAAAGAGAAAAATACAAATTTGAATAAACATGGTCGCCTGGAGTGAAGCTAAAGCACAGCTGGAAAAATATGCAGCCAAACTAAAATAAAAGCTCCAAACCTCTCGGTAATCATTCAGTAATCATTACTGTCTAGCTACAGAGCACACACCATCTCGCTAAGCTGAGTATGATAAGGGCCCACAGAGGAGAAAAGGCCGGCCGTATCTGTTTGAATGATTACACCTCAACGCACCTTGTGCACTTATGCCTAGTGGTCACCAATTAATCGGTCACCCCATCGCTTCGTCACTACGTATGATTTTACGAAACCTATATAAACATATAACTGGCACATGATTTTCAAAATATCCTGATTCTCAGGTTTGAGACGGATTTATTTCTCCAAAACCCACCCAGTGAAAGGTAAAATGAGTGTGAATTCGGATGGCTCAGCGATGGAGCTGGTAGGTGGTTATCGAAAGGTCCTGGGCTGAAGGTCCTTCAGCTGCTAATTTCCCCTACTTGGCTTCCCTTTCAAAACAAATAACCGTACCATTCTATCCGTAATCATCACTTTTGATGAGTTGCAAATGCAAAGGCTTCGTTAAGATTCCACGCAAAGTATCAGTTGATTCCGGTATGTTCTATGAACTTACGATCGAGAGACTACACGCATATTTTTTTAAGGATAGACCATCCTTAGCCTTCTGAATTTATTTTTTGACATAAGAGTAGAAGGAAACCAGTCCCATTCAGTGAGTTCTATGTTTGGCTACCCGATGAAAAAGTTACGGTATATTTATAATTATTATGCCTATTTTGAGTAGTGTTGAGGAGCCTCTCTAACTCACATAGTTTTGGATGCGTTCACCGAAAAACTACAAGGAACATATTGTGGCACTGGCTCTTACTGAATGTATTCATTAGTGCGTGACATCTGAAGCGCTTGTATCGAGTCGATGACTTTCTTGTCGATGTTCCGCGTCCGATAACCGCGCCACACCCTCTGGATACACAACGCTGCCGTCTCGGTACTTCTTTCCGTTCCATTAGTGGCCACGACCTCCGCCGAGCTGCTCGTTTTCGACAGCGGATTCGAAGGAGAGCAGTTCTTCTGACGTCGCTGCTGAGCTCGTTGCAGTATCGAGTCGAGCTTCGAAGACGAATACTCGCTGTCGTCGTCACTGCTGTGGTTGTTGACGGAATGCACCGGACTGGAATGTTCTTGCGAAGACTTGGACGTTTTCCCGGTGGGAACGGGACTGGATTTAGGCCGGGCGTTTCGAACGGGAATGGGAGAGTTGCGCTTGACGATCGTGTGAATGGACCGTTGCTTGGGAACGATCTGCGGCTGGTACTCGGGACTCATGAGGGTTTCCGGAACGGGGACGAGTTTACTGGCTCCCTGGAGTGCTCCAGAGCTGGCATCTGGAACCAAAATAAACAATAATTAGACATAAGATTAGAGGTAAATTGATACCAAGAGTGATTGTCAATGTCAATTATTGACATTAATTTACGCAGCATAGCAAAGTGTGATATTGATGAATAATTGATTTTTAATCGTTGTGTAACAATTTTTGATGTTCCATGCATAACCGTTTCCCATCCCCAGTTTCAACATTTTCATTAAATATGAAACAAACCTCGAATCTCCGCCACAACGGGCTCACCTGAGGGGTCGTCGAGTACGACCTCGTCCGAGTGGCTGGAGTCGAGATCGCGGGTAGACGAGGAAAACAGCAGGAATGGATCGAGGCTGCGTGACATGAGTTCCACGTCATCCAAGCCCGCGTTTCCGCCGGCAACCGCAGCGTGCATGCTGGATGCCATTCGATCGGGGGACTTGATACGCTCCGACACTGGTAGCCGCGACGACCCTGCTGTGCGCCGAGGCGACGGTGACCCATGTCTGGGAAACAAGATGAGAGATTTGCTATTATTATTATTCGATTTGCATTTGCATTACCTGCATTTGCCCGGTAAGCAAAAGATACGGGGTTCTAGTCCTCGAGTAAGCAGGTATTTTTGAAGTGATTTTAATATTCTTAACACCATTTGCTTTGTTTAGAGGGTTGCAGCTCGTGTGTGTACACGCACGCCGACTCACTTGAATCCGCTGCTGGCCGAGTTGATCCTGCGGCGTCCCGCGGGAGACGGTGCGGGTGACGAAACGCTGCGGTTGTACAGACTGGCCGTCCGACCACGCGGCCCGTCCACCTGCTGCACCTTCAGCTGCTGCGCATGCTGCTGCGCTTTGCTCAGGATCAGCTGCAGTTTGCGTTCCTCCTCGGGCTGCGCACAGTCGCTGGCCAACGGGCACACCGTCGACAGGTACTCGGAGAGGGCCGCATGCTCGCCAACGCGGAATTGGTGGCCCCGGCCTTGCGAGTAAAGCCACTCGGCCTTCAGGCTACAAGAGTGGAAACATTTTTTATTTAGAAGACTGATGCCAGAACTCGGAATTCTCTTTAAATCCCAAGCGCACCAAAACGTACACTTTTTTGAATGGTAAAACGTATTTGGACCAATAAAAAATATTTGTACGGGTATGATATAAAAGGAGCATGGCAATATCATGGAGGAGATCTGCTGAGGCGATGTTAGTCTTAAGTCGTGCGTCCATGAAAAATCGCAAGCGATATTTGTAACACAGCAAACTGGCGCTACCGTAAGCATTTTATATTTTGAACTGCACTGCCATCTTTAAGCAGCTGTTCGTTCCTCGACTGGTGGACCGTTGTGCTTGTGATAGCTCATGACATTGACATTGTCTTTGATAAAAGTTTTATTGAAATGGAAATTATAATTATTTGAAGAATAAATCACGACACAATCACAAAGATAATAGATAACTATATACAACTATAACATCCCATAGTTCTATGCAAATTCACTGATCAACGTGGCCGTGCTACACACCAGAATAAAGAAGAAGAGGGAACCTAGTTGTTTTGATATGAAACTAAAGGACTTCTGCCCTAATGCAAAATCACTGCAAATATTATTGGAGTTCAAGGTGATACGGTGCACCAAATCATCGCAGGCCATCGCCTGTGAGTGGATGATTGCCCAGGATGGCAGAAAATCGCTGCAAATATTCCAGTGCAGTGTTTCATGGCAGCATGGTTATGGGGTTCAAGTTTCGATGAAACAGACTGTATATGACTGTTAATATTGTTACAGCTGTTATATTTGGTTAAACTGTTAAATGTTAGGACAGCGGCTTGTAAGGGTGCACTTGCGCACAAGTGTATTGTGGTCTATTACCTGATAAACTTACAGCAGAAAACTTATAAAAAGCCATCAACCCATGAATGTTTGGATTACGTTCATATACTTACATGTTCGGAAATGTTGTTCCCTCGCTTGGTGTATGACATTTTAATGTTAGACAAGCTTTGACATGAAATCGAGCAAACCTGATCTGCAAACTTTTAAACCACGAAATTTAAGCTATGAGAACATACCTTTCAATGGCATCAACAGCAACTCCATCAATGACTTTGAGACTCATACACCAGTTAATCATAAATGGACGGTAGTCAAAACCACTGACACAAATTAAGGAATCAAATCACATTTGTAAACTGAAAGCAAAGCATATTATGGTTACCAACACAAGGCCATTAAACATCATTTTACATATATTGCATTAAGTAGTTATACTAATCCAAATTTATATTAGCAATTAGTAAGGTAAGCATGGTGTTTTAAAAGGATACATGCAATCAGGCCCAGTCATGTCGACACAAGGGTTGTTCATGATGGTTATTTCTCGCAGAGATGTTAGATGCCCCAGGTGTGACACTTCATTAAGATCAGTTAGTTTGTTAGCAGCTAGCGTTAATGTTTCAATGCTTGTCGGTAAGAAGCGTTCACACTGGCGCAACTGAGAGATTCGATTGCCATGGAGGTACAAAGTTGACAGTTCTTTCAAAAATGAAAGATCTGACACATGAGCTATGTTGTTCTCAGATAAATCAAGGTGTTCCAAGCCAGTGTTTGTATGTAGATGCTCAATGGTTTTTATCTTATTTGCAGCTAGACAAAGCCATCGTAAATGTATCATCTCCTTCAAACCTTCGATAGACAAAATGCAATTGTTGGACAGATTAAGGGTGTGTAAATGATGCAGACGTGATATACCGTACATCCGCATCATTTGGTTGTGCCGTGCAGATAATTTTTGAAGTTTCAGATAAGATTCAATATTGTCCCATCGTTGCAGCTCGTTTTTATCGAGTAACAGGGTAGTGACACTTTGTGCCTCATTTGTTAGAGCCTTGCCAATTTTCTTCAGCCCCTGGCTGGACAAATCAAACACCTTCGATGGTTCGCCATCTGAAAATTACCGATATAATTTTAAAATAACGACTGTTCAATAATGTGATGCAGAAAATCATGATCGAGCATTGAATGAACAATGAGGTATCGCGATCACTGACAGATAAAATCACTACATTGGCTGTCAGAATGCCAAAATTAAACTTTAATACATTGGGAAAATTGATTGCACTATTTCATTCATGAGCAGCAAAGTCTTGAGTACTGATTAATATTTTTGTTACAATCAATAAAATTTAAAACTAGTGGGCTACATAATTTACAAATAATAATAATTTTGAAACCAGAAAAGTACACACCTCCGGACGCCATGATAGTTTACACTACTGCGTTCAGAAACCATGAGCTCTGGTCTCCGGAGTGACCATAGATTGATTAGTTCGGATCGGATCCAGGTTATGACACGGATCTTACCACGTGTTCCATAAACTAAAGGAAGCCAGCTGTACATTGACAACTCACTAAGAAAAATGGCAGACCAACTTCCAAGTAAAGATGATTTACAGATAGTTTTTAATAGATTGCGATCTTTGCCGGCTAATAAGGTAGAAAATAAACGTTGATTCGTTACTTTTGTACTTTGGATGCACATGAGTATTCTGTAACCAGAGTTATACTTTGTAAGCCTAAAATATCTTATTTTTTCCGTAGGTTTGCTTTGACTGCAATGCTAAAAACCCTACTTGGGCAACTGTCACATATGGAGTATTCATATGCATTGACTGCTCGGCTGTACATAGAAGTCTTGGTGTGCATCTGACATTCGTCAGGTCAACGCAACTTGACACGAACTGGACGTGGCTTCAACTCCGACAGATGCAACTCGGCGGAAATGCCAATGCGGTGAGCAGAATAGTGACCAAAGCATACCATGGGAATGTGGTGCAACCTCACATTCATCATGCTGTGACACACCTTTTTTTTGTGCAATTTAGCGATCCTTTTTCCACCAACAAAACTGTACGACAACTGATGCCCAACAAAAATACAACTCGAGAGCGGCTAATCTCTACAGAGAGAAGTTATCACAAACAGCCATGCAAGCAATGAAAACCCATGGAACCAAGGTATGTCCATTGCTCTCAATTCTTTTGTGGGTATGTTGAAACTGGACCTCCCCATTTAATTACAGTGTTCACTTTTCTCCTATTTCTTATCTCTTCACTACAGTTGCAACTTACTGCAAGATCTGATGCCATGTTACTTTCCTCTACTCAAATGGCACCCTTGGTGAGCTTACGTTCGCTTTGGTGTGCACTTTTATTTACTTTTTAATTGCTCTGATAAGAGTAGGTAGTTGACTTGCTGCTGGTGTGCTGCATGGTATGAGATCGACAACTGGTTTTAACCACAACCTGATGTTGTTTATGCTGTTACTACTGTGTGCAATTCAATTGGTTCTTAAATTAATCTCTCGATAAAACAACTACATCCCTTCATCGACAGTCCATAGCCTCTCATAAAAGATAAATCTTTACTTACAGCTTCACATTGAGGCCATCCCTGAAGCAGTTACAGTTGATGCAAAGGAAGTGGACTTTTTTGAGGACCATGTCAGCTTCGATTCGATGCTAAATCACCCTGCACCAGTCGAGACGAACCTCAGTTCCAATAAAGAACCAACGCCAGTTGCGGCATTGAATCGTGGTCAGCCCAGCGTTGATGCAGCACTCAGTTGGGGTGGGGTAGAAACATCTCAAGAGAGGAAGCCAACTATTGGTGGGCGTAAGCCTCCTGCAAAAAAAACAGGAGTTAGTAATTCTGAACTACTTTTAATTTAATTTTTGATTACTTTCTTCTTGACTACAACTAACAACATGCCCCTTTCAACTAGATGGGTCTGGGAACAAAAAAAGGTGGATTCGGTGCTACAAAGGTAAAAGCTAATTTCGCCGAGATTGAGCAGCAAGCAGCGATGGCCGATCAAATGAAAGTCGTGGCTGCCGAAGAGGCAAAGATTGTGGCTTCACAAACTGTAGAAGAAGAGGAGAAACAGATGGCTTCGATGAGGTTAGCGTATCAAGATCTTGGTATCCAACAGAAGAAAGAAGAGGAGCGAATGAAGCAAACTGATCCAAAGAAAGCAAAACAGATTGAAAGATTGGGCATGGGATTTGGAGCTCGAGGGTGAGAAATAATTAAAATTATAAGAAAGTGATGAACTTAGCTTGCATATAAATAGGTTCCAGAGTGGACTCTACAAAAACGTAGCTTTATAAGCAAAGCATCACCCCACAATTTTTATCGTCCTTGGAAATGGCAACCGGTGGCCATTTTGCAAATTTTTGATATGTACAACGTATCAGAATTTTATAAATAAATATTAACAAGTACTTCTATCTTTTCAGGGGAGTAAGCCACTCAGCACTGAGCGATATGAAAACAATTGAACAAGAAGGCTCCTCCAATCAACCAAAGTCTTCGTCTTTTGATCGTCATGATGCCACTGAAGGCTTCTTCGAGGATTTTGTTTTCATTTCACCTGGAATGAGTATGTCCCGTGACAAGGTTTTAGAGGTGCGTAAACGAACTTGAATGTTTTGAAGTAGGCATCCACCTCTTACCTACCAATGTTGGGTATATTTGGTATACTACTTGGTACTACTTGGTATACTAGGTATACTTGGTATCTGCAAATTCATTTATTAGTTGTTTTGATCAATGGTTTTGGAAAATATTTCAAGTCCTGACAAAGTGTTATGCAAGGTAAGCAGTTTGCTAGCCAATCAGACGAAATCGGATCAGATAGAGTGTGCTTAGAATTTTATACAACTTATAAAACTTTAGACACTCGCTTTTTAGTGCAAAGTGCCATACTGATGCCATTAGTGTAGCTTGCCCCTTCTCCTTTCAGATACTTAATAGTTCTTACCCACCCAGCAAAGCAAGAAGGTTTTGCACTGAGAATATGGATAGCCCAATTCAACTAATAATCTAGTGGTACCAGGTTCAGGTTTTAGTTCAAATGCACATTTTTTCTGGTTTACATCTCTTCCATCCAAAACTTCCTGAGAGTCCGAGTCAAGAAAGTCTCGCTGCTCAACCATTTGCAAGTCTCCTACAACAGTTTCGTCGGTAAACAGGTGTTATCAGCTTTTGAGCAACCAAACAGTTCACCTCTGCCAGGTTGCAAACCCACATCCCCTGCAGTGCAATTGCAGCCAGGCTAACTCTACCATTTGAACTGCATACTTGAAGTGGGGATGTGTTCCTGGTCTTTCACTAACTTTTTCATAAGAGTTTCCCGCTAGCTTTGTGGTACCGAATGTAAAAAAAACAACTAATAGCTGGTCGAGGCAAATGTGGCCAAATATAATATTTACGCTATTATGAAAATTTATGCAACGACTTCGTGAAAGAAATGGAAAAGTTGTGGAATCGAACATGTTAGCAAACTAGCTAGCTTCAAATATGGCTGTATAGGCTTTGGAAACCTGAATGGTAACAAGCCTATAGTACGTCCTCATAATTGTGAGCAAAAATTGAACACGCTACGAAACGCGTTCTGCTTTAACTAGGATCGAGCCTGAACACCCGTTCTTTTGCAGACAATGTTATTTGGTGATGGCACGACGAGCCGTGACCGTCACAATACCAGTTTCGGCACAAAGGTCGCTTCAGGAGGATGGGGCGAAGATATCACCAAGCCGTCTTCAGGAGGCTGGGGCTGGGAAGAAGAGAAGATAGAGAAAGAAAAAGAGAGACCAGCTCCCCGTCGAGAGCCACCGCAATCGAGCTCTGCCTCCAACGTAGCACTCAACAACGAAGCACAAACCAAGTTCGGCGGAGCCAAGGCCATCTCCAGCGATCAGTTCTTCGGAGATACTAGCGCTAACACGGTAAGGGGGCTCTAGAAACTAGGGACATCTGAATGTTGCCATGTGGCAACATTGCCTCTTCATCGCCTATCGCCTCTATTGAGCCTCCAATATTGCAATGCCAATAGAGCAGCCTCTTTTAATCCAGATACGTGTTCATAAATGGAGACTTGCTTCTAGATTGCAACTATTCCCTAACTTTTCATGAGTGTGGGTTTTTTGGGGAAGTTCCATGCCGCTTTTGAAGGTTAGAATTTTAACTGGTACCGAAAATGCCTACCGACGTCAGATGGAGAAATAACCTAACCTGATAATTAAACCCTCCAATAGAAAGTCATCGATACCGTGGCAACGGCCAATCGCATCAAGTACATGACGTCACTTACTCACGGACAAAAGCACGGCGTTTTTGAGCCACCAAATAAATGCCAGTTTTATTAATTGACAGCTTACGTAAAATGTAGCGTGGAAACTGGAAATACAAGGAAAAAGTACCAGTGGATGAATTTCAAGCAGAAAAAACAAAGAAATAAAATATGTAAAGGAGATGTTAGCCGAGACTAGCTGTACCTAGCCGTTTCCATGGCTTTAAATTTGTAATCCTTATCATGTAGAGGAGATTCTTTTTTCAAGTTCAATAGGACCCATATTGTGGTCAGATTCTTTAAACTCTCGTCTATCTCCTAATCTCAGCACTTAAATTTCAAAAGCAAATTTTGATTTCAATTTCCAATATTTCGATTTCGATTTCAAGAGCGATTCTTCCCCTAAACAAGTAAACAGCAAACTTAAAAAAAAAACTGTTAATAACTGGGTTAAAGCTTCCAGAATAGTTAGCGAAACGTTGGCAGTTTAGTGTCAGTTAAGTTTTCAGCAGTTTAACCCAGTTATTAAC
>QKMV01001054.1:0-17835 GCA_003287335.1 Lednia tumana
ACATACATACATACATACATACATACATACATACATACATACATACATACATACATACATACATACATACATACATATATACATACATATACATGTATGTTTGTGCGTGTATGGCCGTAAATGTTCGCCCACTTCATAGCCGATCAAGAGAGCTGAAAATTGGCCCGCGAATAATTGGGGCAGGGTGGATGTCTAGAAAAATCCAAAAACCCAACTTTCCAAGCGGAAGTGGTTTTTTCGGACGCGTTTCTCTTCTGCCCAGGGCAAATTTTTAACGCGTTTCCATGATGACGACGTTGACCATGGTTCCAAGAGCCCATTGTTGTTCCGAAGGTTTCATTTCCACGAATTCTAAAATTAATTTGTGAGGAGAAATAGTGGCCAAGTTTCTTTCAGTCCACCTCACACCCATTCCAACGATGTGTCCCAGGCAACGCCGGATACGCCTCTTTGATTATATTGATATATATATATATAGATGTTTATCGTTAAAAATCACGTTAAACATCGCAATGCAGTAGGGTGTTTTATAAAAACCTTTGAAAAAACTAATGAAAAACTGGACTTAACACATATTGAGTTAAAAACTGTTTTTTTTTTAGTAAGTGCTAAGATTAAGGGCGAGATATGAGTCTAAAGAATGTTAATGAAACCTTTAGCTGATCAATGAATAGTTTCCATAAAAAAAAACTGTTAGTAAATGGGTTTAAGTTCTGATAAATTCTAACAAACAAACTCCCGACGTTTCGCTAACTTTATTGCAAGCTATTTCAGTTAAACCCATTTACTAAGAGTTTATTTTGGAAACTAGTGCTGAGATTAGTAAGAAAACATGAGCCTTAAGCATTTAATAGTTTCCATTTAATTCTCAAATGTGGACAATATTTTCGAAGTCGATTCAAAGCAACCATACCATCATTAAAATAACGTCAAGATATTTCTGAATCATTATTTTACCAAATCTTGACGATGCTAGAAACAGCGGCGAAGCGTGAGTTTGCCAACTGGAGAGCAGCCCCGTTTCATTTTGGATTTCCATGAGCTATAGAAGGTTTGAACCGAATAAATGGTCTTTAATATATGTGTGTGTGTTTTCTGGTTTTTTACGGTTTGCGCTCAATTATAATAGAATTTCAACATTGAGCAGGACCATGATGGTCTAAAATGATTCTCCTGAAGATGTCTGTAATCACGGACGAACTGTCGATCATCGACAAGGTTCTGTTCAGGGCACAAAGTCTATCATCACAGAGTGTAAACTGTAAAGAACCAGAAAACATTTTAAGAATATTAAAATCGCTTCAAAAATACCTGCTTACTCGAGGACTCGAACCCCGGATCTTTTGCTAACCGGGCAAATGCTCTAACCACTGCGCTGAGCCCGGTTAGTATTTGGCTTTAAATGTTTAATCCTAGTCAACCAGAAAACATCTTCTAACGGCTCTAAAAGTCTCCAACTTACCAGATGCTACATATGTGTTGCACCCCGATGATGCCAGTACAATTTTCTGGTGAAAAGTTGGGTGTTTCGATGTAAAAAAATTAACTTAAAACCATCAGCCTAACCAAACAGCTTTTATTTACATCAATATGAGCTGCAAAAATTTTCGTTCGTAAATATAAATATGTGCAAATAAATGCTTTCAATGTTTTAAGTTTATTTTTTTAAGGAAGAACCCCATTGTTTCAGCAGGAAAATGTACAGGCATCATCAGAGGTACAACAAAACGTTGCGTAGCATGTTTTTTGTAAAGCTTCAAACCAGCAGCCTATCGACAAAGCCTTTATTTACATCAATATGAGCTACAAAAATCTTCGTTCACATATATACATACTTATATGATGCTACACATACTATTACATATCCAAATATCCAAATATCCACGTATCCACATATCCAAGGCAACGCATATATTTTATGCATGTCTTTCCGAGGACTAACCGTGCGTTTAAACTATGGTGTAAACAGACAAGTAAAGTCTACCCATATTTGTGTAATAGATAGCAAAGTGGCTAATTCCACTTTTCTCACAAGTCAGACTGGTGCACGGAAAGCAGTATGATTGAACTGAAAGATATCTTGGATGATGGCCGACGCTTGAGCACGCAATCGAAATCCGTAGCGATGCTCTGGAAAACTCAATCTAGACACCACGATTTCTGCTCGGCCTTTCCGTCTGTACGTTTCTAGTTTGCAGCGATTTTCTGCATCGCGACCACCACCACCAGAGAAAAACTTTACTTCCAATTAGTGTCGCAATACACAGGCTATATATGCCAGGCTACATAAGAACTTTCTCGCACTGTCTTTTATGGAGGCTGATCATTACCATAGAATGATAAAATAAACAAGTTCTATTCACTGAGCATGGAGGTCGGTTGCTTTCAATAAACACGAAAAGTAAAACGATGCATTTTAACACTACGTGACGTCAGCCGGAGATTCGCGACGTCGACGTTTAGGGGAAGCGGAGTAAGGAAAACCAAATCCATGCGTGGAAAACATTGTGAAAATGGTGTTCAACAATGAGTATACTATCAGTCATGTCTTGTAAACTATCGTGATGGCGAAGGCGATGAATCTACGACGTCTAACGGAAGTGACGCGCGTTTTCAATTGTTTCCCACTTCCGGAATGAAACTGCTCTTGTGTGCTTCCAGCATAGTCTTCGAACGCTACCTTGATCAATTACGCCAAGCTACCAATTAAATGGTGCTATTCTCTCAGCAAGGCACGCAAAACGTCAGCAAGAGGTGTTTTTACTGAACTTGATTGGTAGATTGGTGCTGTTAACAATTTCATTCTAATTTGAGATCGAAGAAAACATGTAATATAAGACTGATTTAATTTCGTGTGTCATGTATGCGATGTTTTATCGTGTTGTTCAAACAATAAATACGCAAAGGAAACTCTATCTTTAAGACACAGCGAGTCAACACGATTAAAAAAACTGGATAATTGCGAATAGGTATATTTTGAATGTAGAAGTCATACGTGGGCCTTCAACGATATATTTTAGTTTGCAATTGAAGTAGAAAACAACGACTAAAGCTTTAAAGTGAATTTTTATTCAACGTTTGCTTGAAGCTAAGTACATGTATTGGTATGTTAGCGGAAATCGGAATTCTGAAAAATTTAACGGTTGAAGAGATGAACTGCGACCTTTATTTCTCTTCGGAGACTTCTTGAATTGAATTGACTATCAGAGTGAGGTGATGCTTAGAGTGCAATATTTATTTGTTCACTTGAGACTTTCCACAGAAAATGAATGTAATCTTGGCTGTCAGTGGATTCGAGATTTTTTTGCCAATTAATGTTGGGTCGTTGGCGAAGTAATCGTGGCATGTACTATGAAAACATCGACTGAACCTAGAACACATAGGTAAAATCTTGCTTGATCTGCTGATCTGATTGATTTTCTGCTTGACCTTTGCACATGGCGAGTGCAATATGATGTACAAATACTCTGCCAAACTCTCATTTTGAGCGGACAACTTTATCGTGTGCCGGATATCAGCACCGCATGTCTTCTTAACAAAATTGCATAGAAGCAAGCTTAATTAAATTTGATTATAATATGATACAATAATCCTCTACAGTCTGCAGCCATATTCTGTCCAGCTTGGCAACTTCGATCCTCTGCAACGTACTTCGGTCCTTCTGTGTACAGCTTCTCTACCATTCTGAATTCGTTCTCCTCCTCATTCCCATTTTATAATCTTTTCCCTCTTTTTGCAGTTAAACACAGTTACTTTTTTCTCTCCTTCATCTGATGAAGCAGATATTAAGAAACCCACATAGCTATAGCTATTCTATTATCTACATCAAGCGAACCAAAGAAAGGTAAACTTTTCCCTTGACATCTGTAAATTCCCTGCTGATTCTGCAGAGCAGGTTTGAAGTTTCTTAATGTCATGTCTGATACGCCCACAAGATCAGTCCAGTTAATCAATTGTCAATTAAGATCTCTTTTTTGGGATTTACATGCGAGCTTTAAAACGGAATTTTCTAGCTATTTAGGACTAGAGCTATGGAACAGAAAAGGAAGCGGGTATTAGAAAACAGCCGTAATTTTTTGGTGGAGAAACTATCCCGCCATTTTTCTGGAATGGTTAAGCAAAACCACGAGCCAAACGGTTTGGGGTGTAAGATACATCGGTTCTCGTGAGATCACGGAAGCTAAGCAACATTGCGCTGGGTTAGAGGTTGTATGGGTGACCACTGACCACCCATTCCAAGACCTAATTGTGTTCGGGAGAGAGGTTGGAGTATTTGAAGCTTACTAGCTTCAAGCCAGCTTCACTCCCCTTAGTATCAACCTCTCGAAACCACGGATTGGTGGAGGAATCCTGCTGTTCGTGTTGCGCCGTCCTCCAGAAGGGACGTTAAGCGGTATATTGACCCCTTGGTGCTTTTTGACAGGTGTAAACAGGTTTCTTGTTAGACTCGTCATCACCCTCATTATCATCATATCATTCACCGACGCCACTAGACCAGTGCCAGCTGGAAATGCAGTGAGTCGCTGCACTCCACTAATCAGTCTCAATTAATCGAAATTACGAAAACCCCAACGTGATACAAGTTGGCTTTGGCATTAACACAGGCAAGATAGGGCAATCATAACCGAAGTGGCTTTACTTGTGGTACCATCTGGTCTTATTTTCTTGAATGGAATAGGGTTATTTCCTACCGATTTTTAGTTAATGATATTTTTGGAATCACAGCCCTCCATTTTTGACGGGGATTTTTTTCAAACATTTATCGGTTTATGATTCATTTTTTACCGAAAATATTGTTTTGTAACTTCGGTAGTGAGGAATTTTAGTTTTAATTGTTTCATCACGTAGTGAATTTTATTTTAACATTTTAACGTTTATTCAAAATGGTTAGCAGGAAACAAGTTATTAGTGTTCCGGCAAATAGATTTGTGGGTCTAGAAATTGCGCAGATATTATTACACAAAAAAGAAGCTGCACTGCTTTTTTTGAACAAAGAAAACGACGGGATCTTATCTTTACAGTGACTCCTGAAGACTTACTTTGGAGATATTATGTTTGGCTTTGCCCGAGGGAAAAATTGAAGAGCATGAAGTGTGTTACGTTAATTAATCAAGTGGATTATTTGAAATGACCGAGCGTTGGAAAATGCGGAAAACATGTTAAGCCGTCTGCCATAAGTTGACAATGGTCAACATTAGATTACAAAACCGTCGAAAAAATCTGATTTGGTGATACTCACGAATTCCGATCATTGCGTTAAGTGGTCTTGAGAACTGTCGCTATCTTCAAAATATGACATATCCTAGAGTCTGATACTCACGGCTGGCCTCAAAAGGCGTATTCCTGACAACCGTGCAGTTTCTATGTTTTATTTTGGGCCAATTAGAAAACTTCCGCGTCAATGACTAGGACTAAAATGATTTTAACTCTTTCACAAGCCAACGATTCGGCTAAAAATGTTGGAGAGAATTATATGAAATTTCAGCCATATCTGTTTCAAAATTTGAGTTTACTTTCGCTGACACAACTATACACACTGAAGGAAAATAAGGGTATGAATAACAATTGCTGGGGGGTGGCCACATGGGAGGAAGGGAAATTTATACTGGGTGCACGGGCCTGTGTTTCTTCTTCTTAGCTATCTTGCCTCAAGAACACAACACACACTACGTCGTCTGAGTCTAATTGAAACAAATTTACATTTTTGCTCGAAAATAATATTGAAAGTCCACAAGTCTACTAGCGTGCTATTATTCAGGAGGCCCACTTCTCGAGTATACTCCCCATTCTTCTACGAAACACGAAACAGTCAGCGAACAGTACCAGCACCGGGGTTTAAGGGTATGAGGGCCAAATTCATTGCTTGATTCCAACCCACTTATTAAATTCATTGCACCTACATCACGGCTAACAAGGCTCATGCTTTACCTTATTTTAGAAGTAGTGATACGTTACATCGGTTAGAGTTCCTAGAAGGTAAAGGCAGCAGAAGAAACAAACAATCGATTGCAAAGATATAGAAGATTTTTTGGCTCGACATGTTCTCCAAATAAAGGTTGCACAGCCTCAGAACCCCACGTGAGTGAATTTAAAGTAGTTCTTTTTTCATATAAGGTTGGGGCCTGATGCAATTATTTTCTTTATAGCGAATTTTTCGTGCGTCATTTTCGAATGATATTTGCTTCGCTAAAGTCAATCGGGATGCTGTTCAAAGGATCATGCACTGACATACGGGAAAGAGTACCTATTAAAAAATCAACGGATTCCGATGAAATTCTCTGATGCAATTATTTTTCCATCAAGTATGAAACTTGAGCGGAGCAAGATTTCGCGTTGGTTTCGAGTATATAATGGACGTCCACAACATTTTTTTCTAGGACTGGTAGTGGCTGAAGAGACGGGGGTAGGAATTTTGGATTGGTCCCCATATTTTCATGCTACCATGCTTTTCACGCTATTATCAATAGCGCTGCAGGTAAAAGTTCTAATTTACCAAATTCAAAGCATGGAAACATCTCAACGGAACATCACGCACGCAAGATGTTTCAAGTTAATTTATTTGAAGACATTTTTGTCCGTTTGAAGTGCCAAATAGATCCTCCAAATGCCCACAAAATGTTTGAAAATAAAAGATCGAATTCAAATTAATATTTTTTATGCTACGTTCGGAACATTGTTGTACACCTACTAAAAAAAAAAAAAACATTCCTTCATTGAAAACAGCTTTAAGGAATGAAAACGTAAGGTTAGTTTTGATGTTAATGCAGCTTTCTTTTACTGTATCTTTATCTCATCTATATTTATCTTAGAATTTTTGCAATTTTTTTACTAATTATCTAGCTGATACCTATGCATACTTACGTATAAATAAACGGCATACAATCAAGAGATAGTAACCATCATTATAACACTCATTTGTTACCAGGTTACAATTTTCCGATTTCCGTGCTTTTTCTCGGGTGTTTTTCATCTCACTAATCTACCTAACGGAAATAACACCCGTTGTGTTCTTTGTCATCAGACAAAGCTCTTAACTCGTTTGTGTCACTCTTTTTCCCCCGCATTGTTATTCAAAAATGTGCTTTTATCTTTGAGGAGCACCCCCTGGTTTTAGCACAGTCTGCTTGCACCACACCACGCCGTACCGCGTCGAGCGATAGAGCAGCCACCCATAGAGCAGCTCGATGGGATGAAAGAATTCGAATAAGAAGCACACTGCGACGTTCACAGAGTACACTGTCACTTCACAATCACAATTGTGTGCCATGTTTTGTAAAAGTCTCGTGCGCCTAATCATTGGATAGCGGATACCAATGCGCAAACAATCCCTATAAACTCCCCCGAAATCCAAAGCAATTCAAACACTAACCCATTGTTTTAGACCAAATTTCCTCTTAAAAAGCGCGTGTGCCATTAGTGGGTTGAGGTCTAATAGAGCGCAATGGCTGAATGGTGGACCATCGGGCTGATATAAGAGAGTCTATAGACGTTCTCTTAATCCTCAGTTAAGCCTGCTTCTCGGGCATAAAGCGGCATAAAGACGGTATTTAAGCTCGGTAATCGTTTCGTCTAGATTTACCGATAGAATGAAGGAAACCGCACAGGCACGGCGGTCTAGGCTGCAACGGCAGAGGGATCGCCATAGGCTGACTGCAAATAAGCGGGCTTTCAACTACAGGAGGGCTTAGAATTTAGATCAGCGCGCGTCGCAGTCAGTGGTTGGAATGGAAAGTTGCTGCCACGAAACGAACTTCAGCCAGAAATCGGGAGCCCCTTTTGAAATTAAATGAATTGTGTTTGTGATTATTTCGTGATCGGTTAACGGTTACTCGTATATGCTTCGTGAAGGCTCGCTGCGAACGCAACGGGAACGCAAAACAATAAAACTCTCGTTGCACGTCGTGGATGGAGCAAATTTCAAATTGCTTTTCTGACTAAATTCAAATACACGTTAGTCAGAGCAAATAACTGCCACTGCAGCCAGTCATAAATATTTGTATGTCAAAACAAATAAACCATTATTAAAAGCAAACAGCGTGAGAGTCATAAAAAGGGCATTATTCCCCGTTATAAAGGGGTGAAGTGGAGTGGGGGACGTGTGAGCAGGAATCAAGGAATCAATATAATCAGGGTGGGTGGGGATGGAGTAGGTGACAGAAGGAGGGTTGAGGGGGGGGGGGAGCTTGCATCGCTCACTGCTATGCCGCTTATTGAAGGGGGCTCATATTATTATTTGTGGGCCAACTTCAGATACAGCTCGTTCGAGCCTAAGACACGGTGCGATGCCTGCAAGAGTACGTATTCGGCACATGTGGTAAGAAGACGTGCCGACGCGGTCGCCTTGCCTTTGGATGTACTGTGTCTGCTAAGAGACAACCCCAGTGCAGTGGCCTGGAACCGCGTGATATTACACGAGGAGGGTGCGAAGCAATTTGGGGGTGCAACACACATATCTTGTTATTTGGACCGCAATCTACAGCCCCCACTACAAATGGTGGCTTACGGTGGGATTTGTTGAGAAAATATTCGCCCTCTGATGCAGTGAATTGTTCGAATACCTATGAAGCGTTTACCGGATTTGTGGTGGGAGATGATGAATGAATGTCGGAAATGTCGAATGGTCAGCCAGGAAAAGTCATAAATGCTATGATGTGGTTTTTATTCGAATGGCAAACCAAATTCAGTTGCCTGTGTTTTCTGGATTGTTACCTTTCTTGAAAAGATCTCGTCTTCATTTTTCAATACTACAAAATTCTTTGTGCCGCAACGGAAAAAATGCTTTTATTCGAATTCCACGATATCATGCACCAGCTAGGCAGAAAATCAAATAACGCTGCCGTTGTAGAGAAATGCGGGAAAATTTTATCCCAATTGTCACAGTAGATAAACTTAAACATTTCCTCATTTTAAAACATTACTCAAATTAATGCTTCCCTCAACAATGGGAGTAAGACAATGCCTATCATAACTCAAAGAAACACCGGGTTGCAAATGTCTATCACTTCCACCATTCTCACCCCTATATATCCTAATTTAATCAAACGTAGACATATCATGCATCAATGCACCCTGTGACTTATAACGGGATCCCTCTCACTCTAATGCTCGGCTTATCATATCGCACTATCTCATTCTAACACACAGTTATGTCAAAGACGGGTATAAAATGGCTTCTAAAGGAAGAAATGATTCGATGCTAGCGCTGAGAGCGGCGGCATTTCTCTATATTCTGGCGGTGCGATATCGACCTGTTGACTATTGTGGGAGAAAGCAAGACGGACTCTGTGGATACTGTGTGAATAGGAAAGAGAAAGATCTCCACGCTGCGTGTGAGAGCAAGCGAGAATGGTATCTGGAGTATCGCATGGGAACAAGTGAGAAAATACACAATCGACTAGGGAAACGTTAAAAGAGATGGGCTAAAGCGAGAAAGAGTTACATGAGAATTTACGAGCTGGAAAGAGACGGTAGATATATCGCAGAAATGAAACAGAAGGGAGTGGAAAATAATATGGAGGATCAAATCGTCTATATATATATATAGGAGTCAGCCTGTAATATGTGTATATGTATAAAAGAGGGATGGTTGCATGGGATTGTTAAAGCGAGCAACGGAGGTAGAACATCTGGAATACCGAAAGACAGAAAAGGATGGAAATTCTTTCACAGGAGGTTGGGATGGTGAATTGGACAATATGAAGAGAGGGGGAGAGCGAGTGAGAGACGAAGGGTGTTGGAAATAGCGTGGACCAAGAAAGAGTGCGACTAGACGCAGGGAAGATGTCGAGTGCAAGCAAGAGGGAGTCCGATAAGGGATGAAAATAACAAGGGTATAGGGGCAAGGAATAGGTAATGGAGCTGACGCAAGGCGAAGGCGGTGTGGGGACTAGGATGAAATAGCGGACAGTATGTGCATTTCTGCCCCTAAATAAACATGGGGCCAGTCCACAGATAGAATAGACTATACAGTACCTATACCCGTAGAGGGACATATGTAGAATGGATGAGGAATGAATAGCAATTTTCAAGCTATAGACACCTTGAGGGCTTAGGGGGAAACTCTTTTTCTTTTGGTGGAATGATTATTTTATTATGGTATACACTTGATGTTTTTTTGGTTGTAAGTATCCAAGCTCCAGGGGTGGACGGTGTGTGGTAGGTAATTGTACAGGATAACGGAGATATGTTATTACGTGCGCTTTTTGCGTCAAAGTATACCACACAGTTTTTTTTTTAATACGATTCGCCACTATGCTTGCGAGGCAAGGTAAGACAGGGCGAGCTGAGAATTATAGTGAGAGCAATGCTCACCTCGGCATGAGACTACTCAACGTGATGAATGAGTGTAAGAGAGGCTATCTTTGAAACAAGCACAACTCACTTGTTGATATTGCAGCCTCAGCGCTCAAAACGTTGCTCAAAACTAATGCACTCAGCCAGCACACTCATCATCATCTTCTACATTCGTTGGGCCGTGATTGAAATTGAGCACCAATCAATGGACAATGGTTGATGCACTTGAGCAAAAATTCCAATGGAATTTAGAACTTTTACCGAGAAAATATGTTATCAAATGTTTGGACAGTCCAATTAATAACTCGAAAACGGCGGTCATGTTGAGGACTCGAAGCCTGGACTTCCAGATTGGTTATCTTTGCTCTTTCATCTGATACTCTAGCATGGGCGTGTGTTAAAAATAACGTGTTATCATTTAAAAAAAGGTTTAGAAACCGGGGTTGAGTGCTAATAAATTCAATACAAATTTCCCAACATTTCGTTCACTTTCGTTCACTTCTTAAGGGGTAAAACACTTCTGG
The DNA here is from genome assembly GCA_003287335.1 of Lednia tumana. Classification (NCBI taxonomy): domain Eukaryota; kingdom Metazoa; phylum Arthropoda; class Insecta; order Plecoptera; family Nemouridae; genus Lednia; species Lednia tumana. The sequence goes on from QKMV01001054.1 coordinate 10,818, forward strand.
CAAAGAAAACCGTCACGCGACAAAAGAACCACTGAAGACCGTTTCTAGCACAGCGTACATAAATCTGAAATTTTTAAAAATAAAGTAATAATTGACTTTGCATCTAAATTAAACTAACACAAACGAATGTAACCCTCTTAAATCTATATCTAAATCGTATCACTTATCCCTGCGCCTAAATCTATCTGACTTACTATTTACATTCTCCTAAAACCCACAAAATGACAGAAATAGGTCAGAATGTAAATATTTGGTTAGTTAGATTAAGATGCAAGGGTAAGTGATCAGATATAGGTATAGATTTAATAGGATTATATTATTTGCTTGAGCTTTATTTAGATGCAGAGTTGGTTATTAATTTTGATTGATTATTAAGTGTTTAACGACATACTCGACTGTCTACCTGGTCAAATGGAGACGGTGAATGATTGAGTGATAATGAGGATAATGATGAAGCTGTCAGGGGAGAGGGGAAACCCGGTGCTGGTACGTAGCCTACTGTCGAAAAGCACTAAGAGGACCACCGCTTAACATCCCTTCCGAAGGATGGTACAACTCTAACAGCAGGATTGCTCCACTAATCCGTGCTGTCGAGAGGTGCATTGCAAGGGGAGTGACGCTGTTGTGCTATCTTCAAATCCTCCAACCTCTCTCCCGAACAGAACTGGGCCTTGGCATCCAGCCTCTGATCCGGCGCAATGTTGGATTAATACTTTATTTTACTATTTTCAAATTATTGAAGTAGGCTTTGCTAGAATTTACTGGTCGTGGTTATTTTATTACATTGTTGGCTTTTTATTCTATCAGAAGCGTGTTCCCCCTGACAAAGTAAACAGCATAGTTTACGAGCCATTGGTAAATTTGTAGTGGATTTCTTAGCATTCTAACCCAGTTTGTGAAGCAGTTTTTTTGAAGAAACTAGTGCTAGCGTTAGTACTAGATCATCATGAGCCAAAACAATTGTACAACGTTTTATCATCATATTTTCTTTCATCTTTTTGCGTACCTTCTTATTGTTGTATGTACATAATCACCCACCTAAGATAATTGTAGAAATAATGCTCAATTTGTTCAAGATGATCACAGTGCATGCGGTAAGACCACGACGGATAAATTCCCCACTAGAATTTCTCGCTGGCTATCAGAGGAGTGAAGCAATTAATCCCTTCCTTTGGGTGATTCCATCATGCATAGTTAATATCTATCAACATTAGAGCACAGGGGTGGGTTGCCTGAGGGAGCTGGTATGCCACATGCTGGGATGCTGGGATGCTGGGATGCTGGGATGCTGGGATGAGCTGGGATGAGCTGGGATGCTGGGATGCTGGGATGTTGGGATTCTGGAATACTGGCTTGCTGCAGGATATTGTGGTGTTGATGGCGATAATAAGAGCACATCAGTCATCGGGCGTTCACTTTGTCATAATTTAATTAATGTGCTCGATGTGACGAGACGGACCACAAGTATGTGATGTGGGTTTTATCCGATAATAATCACTCTGTGGTGCAAGCGCTTAATGCAGCTCGCCAGTCACCACTGATCCATTTCTATATTATATACTTGGAGGTTATTGAATCACTCGGGGTCAAAAGTGACGGTTTTAATAACACCTATCACGAGTGTATTGTATTTAATCGCGAGAACAATATAGAAGTATAGATCAAAGTAAATACTCGTCGCTTTTGGAAACGGTTATCCATGCCATCAATTTAGGAAATGCTTCCTGCACTTACATTTTTACAAATTATTTTTGCTTTCAATCATTACTAACTAAAAACTTTAGGGTAATATATTAATTACGATGAAAAGAGATGAAAATAAATATTAAAATTAATATCCAATTATGGTATGAAGCGTTACCGGTACCGGTGGCGGTGCCGGTGTCGGTGCCCGTACCGGCGCAGAGGTTGTTAATGCTGAAAGTTTGGAGAGAACGGGGATGAAAGTTGCTAATAAGGTTTCGCGTGAGTTTAGCGAAGATTTAATCCAGACTTCACCGTAAACTTCTCGCGGCTGAGATGGCCAACTTTTTATAGAAATTCACATCAGAAGTTTAGGTAAGCTGTTTATAATATTGATTAGATACAACATTATCAACTATACTATTTGTTGGACTAGTACCGTTTCTTGAGATGGAAATCTAACGAGGTATATGTCCCAATTATTCCCTAACTATGCAAGAAAAAGGAGATGCCTTCAAGTTTTATATTTTAGTTTCTTTTTTATCCATAGATAGAGTCCGAGCCAAGCTACCAATGACAATTTAAACAGGTTCGCTTGAAACCCCAAACACGGAAAATGAGCTCAAATGTATGCTGATCACCGAAAAAGCACTCGATCCATTCAGCACGGTGACTGATGTTGAAGTTCGAAGTAGAATTAGCAGAATTAATATTAGCTGAACACTTGATTATGTGAGCATCCTTTGCTGAAATAATATGAGCAATGAAGAATTTAATTTCGTCTGTGTTGGTTTAAAATTAAAATAATCTAGATTCGACTTGTATTGGGTGTGTTGCTTCATCTAGTTGTTGAAGTACGGGTTAAAACTAACTTATGAGCGATTTTTTCCCCCAATGTACGATAGCTGTTGATATAGCACCGAATTAAGACACAATTTATATCCCAACGTTCCTTTCCCTTTGAGAGTTTCAGTAAAATTCAAGTTAATTTTAATTTATACCTCCGTCATGGTAATGAGCATCATAAAATATGGTGGAAAGTTTCCTTTCCGTCCGTTCTGGCCGTGCGAAATCAGTTAACGGATTGTTCTCCTCGAATCTAGTAGGAAAAAACTTTTTGTCGGAAAGCAGCGTAAGAGAAAGGAAGATAGAAAAGACACGATCCTTGCATCGCAGACGAATCAATTTTCAACTTCCATAAAAACTCAGCATTGACATAAAACGAAAGGAATATAAACTTGAGTTTCCACCTGGCTATTTATTGGGCAGCAACTAACTCTAAAAGGTAACTTAACATTGTCTCCCATTATAATATTTTAAAATCACTGAAGCCGTAAAAGCAACCCCTCTCCCCATTTAATTTTGAACTTGTAATTATGTAATGGTAAAAGCATTATACCGTTAGACGAAGCGAAGGCAGCCACTATGTGATTTCGGCTGTTAGCATTTTGGTTGACCCCTTGCAGCCGGTTGTTACTTGTTATCAAGGTAGAGAGACTTCGTCCATTAGTGGGTGCCACTTGGCTGGCATGGGTGTTAATGTTAGTTTAAAGGTTGCTGCAGATTCAAGTTTAGGTGAAGAAGAACACATCGTGCATTTGCGTAACTCGTAAGCTGCAGAATTGTTAAGTTCCATAATATTGAACCCCTTCAAAATTGTATTCGTGAGATGTTCTTTTCTTCCTGTAATAAATCTAACATTTCTTTCGACGACTGTTGTTTCTCCAGCAATATCGACCGCTCATGATCACGTCTATAACAAATAGCAACGCGCTTCTCTGTTGAGTTTTGTCTTGAGATTGATTTGATTAAAGTCGATCTAGAATTTTGCCATGTCGGATTGAACTTTGGCATCGATTAGAACGAGTTTGCAGGTCGGATATCTCGAGTAATGTGATCACCCATTGTATCACAAATATCAAGTTGGTTAGGAACTAAAAGCATATCCATTACTCGTGAACTTTTGATGTCAAAGTACGTCGTACGGAAGCTGGTTATTACCGATCGTCTCGTTGAGAAAGTGATAACTTCAAGAAAAGGCCGCATGATTGGCTCATTATACTGGCCAAGACTGATGAGTTAAATGACCCACTAGGACCAACACTATAAAGCACCGAAAACTTGGCAGGCGACAAGGCTAAAATGGAAGTTCGCACATGAAACATAACCCTGTTTGGCATGTAGCTCATAGCTAGGCTTCTTTCCAGATTTGGTTACACTCTGACTTCATTACTGTGTAAAAGCATATTGTTGTATGTTGGTTCAAGTTTCAAAAAGCATAGAGCTCGGCACTCTTTTACTACATGTCTCACAACTCGGCGTGGTATTATGTTCTTTCAAATTTGTCCTTTTACATTGCTCAGGTCTTGTGTAACGTAAACCTTTGATGCTGCAAATCTACATGAAGAAAATGAGAGAGTGATGGAGGTAATGGCTGTTTTCACAAGTTGGCCGAAGAGAGCTTGAATCTAGTTGGAAAGTAAAACGAGTGAATAAATAAAATACCGTGTGCATAGTTTGGCCTGTGATGACGCAAGAACGGTCGCCAGTCACCGCTCACCTGAGTAGAAAAGTATGATTGGAATCCCCGAGTACAAAAGTTCTTTGCCAAGAAAATGCAGCGTTAACACCCGATATCCAGCCCGCAGCAATTTTCCTTATACGCTTTTACGCAAACAAACTTTTCTCAACAACAGACATATCAGTTTTCACCATTTTCCTCCACCCTTTTACCAGCTCTTAGTTGGCCATTTTCTCTCATATCCGGTAGCAATAAAGTAAATAGGTCACCATTAGCAGCAGCCAACGGGTCAAGTTACAAAAACAAAACAAGGGCATTTTATTACGACCTGCTTGCTCTCGACGAGCGACCAAAAAATACCATTCGTTTAAGAATATGCGCAAAAATAGAAAGGAACTGTTTGAACTCGTAATATATGATACCTATCTCGTATCTCCTATCTATTATACTGAGGAAAATGGTCCAGATATTCGGTTACGTGCTTTATACACGCGTGCGGGCGTGGTTAATATATTATTTTATACTGAAGTTACGCTACTTGGGGTAGGATTATAATATCCAGGAAGACTGTCCAATTCTCTCATACATGCCTAATCGTACTCGTTTCCTTGCCATCAACATGACGACTCAGATGCTTACTTGTAGTGCGGAGTTAAACTCTGCCCGTTCTTAAAATGAATCTAACATAGTGTACAAAATATACCCCGACATTTGAAAACGACGGAGGAAATTTCCAAAGAAATTTTGTTTCACCCGACACAGCCGGATCGCAGGACGATGCTATGAAAAGTTTGCTCCCTTATGTTTTTTGTTATATCAGCAGGAAAGTGTATTAGGCTGTTAACCTCCAGAGATTTGTCGAAGTGGGAAGGTAAATGCATTACAGCCTTGCCACGACCACGAGTAACATTTGACATTCTCCGCTAACTTTTGTCTACAGGGATAACCGAAACCTCGGAGCAATCTGTTGCTGGAGCTGGACACTGTTGCAACTTTCCATGCTAGAAATATTATTATATTCTACATTGTTTTATAATATCTATCGTGCTGTACACGAATGTGAACTTTTTTTATGCAGAGGACCTTAAGAATAGCTACCCTCTTAACCCAGCGGTATGCCAACTATAGTAATTTAAGAAGGACATGATTGACAATTCTAACATTAATCGCAAACAAAATTAGTGATATTAGAAATAAATGACAAATGAGACTCCACGTTAATAAGATTTTGTGTTTATGGAAATTTGTCGACTTTTCTCGGGAAGTTTCTAATTTACAACTCGCAGAATTTTCAGAGTCAATGAGTGCTAATGAACCACGTATTTCTAATTGCCTATTATTGTGTCCCAGGCGAATTCATTTCTTCGAAGAAAACTCTTCCAGTGCTGTAGAAAGACGGTTAGTTATATGCGAAATCCAGCTAGCAATTCTCGCTCATTACAATTGCCATTTGATGCTGCTGCACCATCTTTCTAGATAAATGAGACTCAAACTTTTTACGAAAGAAATTGTTGGCAATAAATAAAGATTCGCGAAGAAATTATGCGAGATGCTGTACACGAGCTCATAAATGAAGCTTCGGTCTTCATGTTCAAACTTGACTCTCAAAAGAGAAGCTCTAATTACTGCCCGCTGTCGGATTATTCAAAACAGCTCCGCCATTTGCATTCTTAAATACTTCTTGGAAAATTACACTCTCCAGCTGTATTAGTTGCAAAACGTGTCCCAACCGAGGGGAAGACGTTACCAAAATAACAGACAACATTCAACACGGAAAGTATGCATGTAAAAAGAAACTTTCCTGTAGTAGGGTGGTACGTATATTGGGGCCATGGTCGTGGTCTATTAATCACTGCGTGACATCATGTGCTATATACCACCCTCAAAGCAGCAGTGTCGAATTCAATTGTTTGTTCTCTTGTTACACCATTACAGCGGTCAATTGTGTAACTAAATTCACACCTTCCCTTTTAATCAGCGCAATCAATAGAGTAATTAGAACATGCATGGCGGTCGTATAGTCACGCACAAAACGCAAACCTTGGCGTGATAATGAAATTACGTCAAACTATGGAAGCGGATACGTTATAAAATAAAATAATTTACAAATTCACACTGGAGTTTCGATAGATTCCCGGACTTAATCTCTTGAGTTTATTACTGGCCAAGAACAAAAAATACGTGTATTTCTTTATGGGACAGACTTTATGGATGATAATCACTTAAAATCGATCCCATGGCTATTGTGCTGCTTAGTGTGCAAAACTGAGTCTCAGACGATCACTATCAACTGCTGACGCCTTCAGCAGGGGGACACGCTGGAAAACTTCCACACCGTTCCTGCGCTCGTAACGTGTGCACGAAACAATTATTGTACTACGCAAATAGGCTGCAGAGATAACGGCACCCCGACCCGGTTAGTTTTCAATTACTTTGCGTATTTCCCTAGCGAACAGAACGTTTGTTGGGCGTGGCTGCCAGCAGCAATACGGAAAACGTATTACGAGTAATGTTAAGCTGGATGATTATAGATGCGATCTCTCACTGATAACAGATAAGCTTTTCCAGCTTCCCAAGAGTGCTGCGAGTAATCAGTAATGAGAATATGAAGTGCGTTCTCTCTTCGCATACATGACGTATGCCGTAGTGGTTGCACATAAGTAATTGGACTTTGTAAGCTTATTAAATTCGTTGTCACATATTACTTCCTTTCATGTAAAAAGAAAAATGTGATATTTTCTACCGAACGGTTTGGCATGTTGGATACACCGGTTCTCGTGAGATCACCGAAGTTAAGCAACATTGCGGTGGACC
>QKMV01001055.1:0-17827 GCA_003287335.1 Lednia tumana
TATATATATACCCACAAAGAAATATGTGAGAGAGCATACTGTGGAGAGCATTGTGTTATACCTACTTAATAAGCTCACTAGCTTTACCTTCCTGTAGTAACTGTCACCAGCGCCCCTGGCGGAAAAAGTATGCTCTCCCAATAAATAGAGCACGTTTGAAAAGCATGTGTTGAAGATTATTCATTATGTTGTGACTGGAGCTACTTAAAATCAGGAAAATGAAAGATGACGGTGTCAATCTATTGCAGAATGTTTGAAATTTTCTTCTATTATCTGCAACCACCTTCTGGCATATTATGGTTGTTATCTTGGCACATTTAATGTATAATCTTCAAAAACAACTGTTAATTAACTGAATATCACTGCCAAGAACTTCTAACAAACAAACTCCCAACGTTCGCGAACTATACTGTAGGCTTCCTCAGGGCGAATGTGACATTGTATGGACAGGTTAACTGTTTTTTTCCCCAGTTACATTCGCCCTGAGGAAGCCTTCAGTATAGTTCGCGAAACGTTGGGAGTTTATTTGTTAGAAGTTTTTGGCAGTGATACCCATTTAATTAACAGTTTTTTGAAAACTATTGCTAAGATTCAGAAGAAGACACGAGTCTAAAGAAATTAATAATGTTTAATCTCTTCAGGCTATTTCTTTCCATGCCTCCTCTCTCTCTCTCTCTCTCTCTCTCTCTCTCTCTCTCTCTCTCTCTCTCTCTCTCTCTCTCTCTCTCTATGCCTTAGCTTGTGGCTGTACTCAAAATATCTTTCCTTTGATTTGTCAGAATAATGGGTAGACTGGGCTGGCACCATAAGTGTCAGTTGTATTTCTTGGCGGAGAGATAATAAACATCCCAATGTTTTGTCAATAACTGAATTTACGTGCTTCCTTTAAAAGTGCTGGAATTGAAAGGAAGCTGCAGCCACTAGGCCAATTCGGAAATTAGTTGCTCCGTGAGCATCGGCGGTTTGGGGAACGCTTTCATAGCTTCTGTTGGAGAGTCGATTGCTTTCCAAAAACTCCAGAATATGTGATTAACCAGCAAGTCCCAGATAAGCAACGAAAGTCCCTGATAAGCGAGGAACTGTATCGTACGTAATATGTGTCGACTGAATCAAACTGTATCGTGGGCTTCATCTGGGGCAAACCTACGATGAAGTCTACGACACAGTTCGCGAAACGTAGGGAAACTATTAGTGCAGTTCTTAGCACTTTTACCCAAATGATTTAACAACTTTTTTGAAAACTAGCACCTGGTTTCCAGCACTTGAGCACCCCACAGACGGATACTCTGCGAACGGTGTAGGCGCACAGGGCCCCGGAATATCAGCGACTCCGAGAATTTTGTTAACCCATGATGGGTAGAACAGAGGAAATAGTTCGTCTCTCTTAAATATCTTTAAATCCTTAAATCTTTTCCGCTTGAATGTTCGGGGCAGAGGCGGGTTTTAAAAGCTACATTTTAAAATGTTGCACGTAGACAGCTGAAAAGTAAGAACTACATTGAAATTTCCTAAAAAAAGTCTCCAAAAATGTATTTCTGAAGTCGTCATCTTCAGCCCGTTTTACTTGAAACGCGTATATTTGCTCCAAAATGTCCTTGAATTAAAAAAATATTAACACTGCTCCTCCACACCCTCCTTTCTGTGCTTCTTGCGGCAATACCCATTTGCAGTCCGAACGCCTGGACTCTGGCTGATTTCAAAATCAACCCCCCCCCCCCTGTATAGATCCACCCCCCCTGTATAGATCCACCCCTGTCATTAGGGTCTCTATTCACAAGCTGCCCACGGCCCCCAAAACAGTAAATCCGGCACTGTGGCTAAGCCTCCAGGTATGATAGGTAACTACTCACATCCGTTGGGCTAAAACCCACTCCAATCTGAGATGCGAACCATAAATAAGTATTACCGACTCCTCCCTGCGTATACCCCCGGCTCGTTAGGCCACAACGTCCACGCCGCGTGCAACATGCAAATGTCCACCCCCCACAGAGGCGGCGGGGGCGGCAGCTAGGTGGCAGCAGGGGCCGGGGGCGGGGGAGGGGGAACTCGCTGTTTACTTCGGCAAGTTTCAGCCAAGCGAGATTCGACGCAGAAAAATTTTCGCGAGCGCGAAAACTTTCGTCGCGCCAAGTTTCGTGACCGATTCGACAGAGGACGGAGAAGACGACGGGGGCGTGAGCCGCGGTACGCTCGCAGGGGAAGGTGGTTGTCGGAGCGATCTTTCGCATTTCGCGCGGACGTAAAACGCAGCGACATCGTGCGCGGAGGATGTGAACCCCGGCGGGGATTAGAAACTGATCCCCCCCCCCCCCCGCGAGTAAATTAAAAAAAAACAGCGAAGAACCTACACTCTATTTACTGGGAGAGCATACTTTTCCGCCAGGGGCAATGGTGGCAGTTAACACGGGGAGGTATGGCAAGAGAGCCTATTTTGTGGGTGTAACGCAGTATGCTCTCTCACTGCATAGACTGTACACTATATTTGCTGGGAGAGCATACTTTTCCGCCAGGGGCGATGGTGGCAGTTAACACGGGGAGGTATGGCAAGAGAGCCTATTTTGTGGGTGTAACGTGGTATGATCTCTCACTGCATAGACTGTACACTGCACTATTTACTGGGAGCGCATACTTTTCCGCCAAGGGCGATGGTGGCAATTAACACAGGGAGGTATGGCTAGAGAGCCTATTTTGTGGGTGTAACGCAGTATGCTCTCTCACTGTATAGGCTGTATAGCAACCGAAAATACTGTTCTACATCTAGATAAAGCTGCCAAGAAGTCCACTAAAAGATTCTCAACGTTTAGCGAACTGTTCTGTTTGCTTCATCAGGTACGTTTGTTTGAAGTTCTTTTTTCACGTTTTATTTTCTGTCAGCTAGAATCCCCTGATGAAGCAGACAGCACAATTCGCGAAACGTTTGGAATCTTTAAGTGGACTCTTAGCAGTTTTACCCAGTTTAAGAACAGTTTTTTGAAAACTAGTGCTAAGATTAGGAAGAAGACGTGTGTCTAAGGAAATGTATAGCCTGTAGCAACATTGAGTCCAATCTGACGGCGTGGCATGTGGCTGGAGCTATCTTGACACGCATTTCGCAGCCCAAAATTTCTCACGACCCAACCCAGTGCGAAAATTTTCCAAAAATGGAAAGTCCAGGCCGAAAGCTCGAACCAGCACGCAAGTGCGCCTCGAGGAGGCTAGAAAGGTCCGAAAAAGGTCTTGAAACTGCGTGAAGGCTGGGAAAAATACCTCGAGAAGGATAACTTTGGACACAGAGTTTGGTTTTTACCATTATTTTCGATTTTGATCGTATTTTTATTGAAGCCACCGGGGACTGACACCCGGAAGAACCCGACTATTTCGAAAGCTCACCCAATGGTTCGACAACTAGTCAAGTCACGGGTACATTTTTAGCAAACGGCGAAGGCCCAGAAGATTTTCAGCTAATCATGGCGCATCAACGAGCTGGGATGTGGGAGGAGCTATCTTCACAGGCTTTTTTTGGCCTGTACAGATTCTGCAGCCAGCCGGTAGTTTTGGAAGTAGGATCGTAAGCCGGCGACTTTTTGTGGGGCTATCTCGGTAGTCGGGTTGTCACATAATCTCTTCTGCGCAAGGAGTCCCCAAAAACAGTGCGTTTTTATACAGGGCTTTCGCTGTTTGCTTAAACGTTACTCGCGACCGGTGAGCTGACCGCCCCCCCCCCCTTCCCGCGCGGGAAAGACCCACGAATAGGAAGGGGTTCACCTTCAAGGGCAAAAATTGTCTCCATACAGGCCGACTCCAAGGCAAATATGTGCCTGCATGGCAGTTATACCTAACCAAATTTGGCAACAAATTTCGATAAAGAAAGGGGGAGACAAATATGGCTGTGGCTATGAGGGGGACCAGAAGAGGTGTGGCGTGAGATTTAAACATTTTTTATTCGTCATTTTCTGCATATTGTTCACGGGTAATGGTGGCAGATTTCCGACTTACAATTTGTTTGAAATAATCTTGGCCACTTTTCTTAAATTCATTGACATCTTTTTCGCCTTCCATCACATTCGCATTCTTCTCGTGTATGGTTCGAAACTTTCCCGTCCGATAAACAATGCGAATTTTCACACATGTTTCTTCCCTCTTTTCACTGCCTACCGTTGTGCCCTCCCTAATAACATCCTGAATGAAACGTGAATGAAAACTTAAAAGTGTCTTATGCCCGTATTCCCCCCCGCAAAGAAAATTGTTCTTTCGGGTTTGAGCCATGTGTAGCTACAATGCATTCGTGAAGGGACTCAAAAGTCATACATAGATTGTAATGACCAATGATACATTGATCTCAACGGATCTCTTCATTTTTAGGGATTAATAACTAAAAGTTAGTGTGCTAAAATAAGACTCCGTTTCTGTAATACCCTTGCCTACCCCATTACACAAGGGACGCCTAAGAAATGTAAAAACAGACTAGCATGGCGGCACGCATTTTCCAAGATTTCAATCCATTTTCTTACGAAGGAAGGCTTGGAATCCGGACGTCAGAGACGATGGGCCCCATCGCCAACACCTTCCCGATTTGCAGGTTTAGGGAAATTGTAAGTCCAAAATGGCTACTAGCTTGCATCCGCGCTGCAATTAGCACAGCGGAGGTGAGAAATTTTCCGACGCAAGGCTGATTAGAAAGTAAATCGAATCAGCGCGCGGAAAATCGAGTTTTCCAAGCAATTAGGGAAATCGATTTGAGGGCTTCGCTCGACGTCGAGTCGCGCGATTCGTAGGTGCGAGCAACGAGCACCGGGCTGGAATGAACTCGAAAAAATTTCCGACATGCTGTACTTGTTTTAAGCTTTCCACCCTAGCCAGGGACACTAACTACAGGTTTCTCACCCAAACCTTAAAGGCAATACGTTCTTGCATCATATGACTAAGAAACAAGAATACCTAAATGTATTGTCTCACTTGCTTTCAAATCAAGTCATAACATTTAATTATGTCGTAAACGTAGCCTTCGGTGTAAGTGTAAGTAAGCAGGAACCCTGGGCTATGTATAGTTTTCACGTGACGTCAGGAAGTACTTTGCGCCACAGACATAGCCGCTGTATTCCACACAGATGAAGCGTACATCGAATCAAAACCCGAGACGGTCCTAAATGTGTCAATGGGATGGTATTTTGGTTTTATGATTGGTTTTTACGCGGCCACGTAACAACGGCCACTAATGTGCCACAAACCCCTCTCACGAAAACCGTTGAATAGGGTGGGAAGCTTAGCGAAATAAACTGCACGGCGGAGTCTGCCAGTCTGACGTCTGAACGGGGATTCAAACCCCGCTCGAATGACGCCCCTTGCGCTCTTGACGCCCGCCCGACTGCACACTCCTTCTCTTTCTCCCCGGCTTCCTCGATTTCTCCGTTTTCTCCCGCAAACCGCAGATAGACAAAGGTACCCTTCGCTCAAAAAACGTCGCGCTCGGAGAGTGCGCATCGTGGCGGATGTTTTCGACAACGAGCATACAGTGATCCAGAAACAACTTCAGTCTCCCACCTGTAACCATAGTTACCCTCACTGCCCCAGAGAGCCGCGAGCAAAAAACTCCTCTCCGTTGCTTGATTTGTAAGCGATGTTTTCATTTGTCACTCGATATGTGGTAGGTGTTATTGCCACCGAGTCGGATGGTAATTAAGAATCTTGGACATCGCTCCCGTGAGGGCGGATTGGGAATTCGAGCCATCGAAACAGTGGGGCTCGATTCTTTGGCAGGCAAATTCGGTATGGCATACCGGTAAATTCTCGAGATTTTACAAGCCATGGCGTTACCTAAATTCTTTAGACTCATGTCTTCTTCTTAATCTTTGCACTTGTTTTAAAAAAAAACTGTTAATAACATGGCATTACCCCTTCCGACTCAAAAAAAACCATGCCCCCACCTCCCAAAAGTCAGGTGTTAAAACGTCTCAAATCTTAATGTCGTTCTCTAATTATGTGCATTGACATTGAATCCTTGAGTTGTGTCGACGTCCAAAGAGTAATCAGTACAAATAGGACTAGGTGAATAATGTGTTGTCTCTCGCGATCATAGTCAACATTCAAAAGTTTCCATGTCTGTTTGGTACTCGGTTTAATGCCAACTGTTGTCAAAATTAACGCAACACGAATTCAAAAATCAGATATGGAAACAAACATGACAAATATGTGAAACTTGTGATTTGAAGTGTAAAAAGCCCTGGTCTTTCTAAACCTATAAATGACCACACGGTGAACACTATCCATATACCGCTACATATTTGTTTTTTAGTTCCAGCACTGCATATATAACTGATCTAAGTTTAGTTCCGCCCGGACACAAGATTGTTTTGCTTATGCTGGTAACTGCAATTTATTGATGTCGAAATACAGGAGGTCATACTATATCAGTCATTTTTTGGTGTCTCCATTGCAGAATAAAATATAATAAAAACATAGAATTGAATTTGTTAGTCGATTTATAGTTTTGGACGGATGTTGTTGAAAACTCACGGCCACGTCGTTGGTACACGGTATAATATCGGGACGTCATTTGGACCACCTTGGAACCACGCTGTAATAGTTCAACTTGACGGTGAACCTTCGCAATTCTGTCCCTCTTTTCAGTAGTCATTCCAGGCCCCGTTTCGCCCTCGCATCCACAGGGCGCAGACACCAATTTATATCCGCCACGCCTGCCACCCGGAGTCTCGGGGGGGTTACAACCTCCCCTTCGCGAGGACCCTTTGTGGGGGTGAGAGGGAGGTAGAGGGAAATCCGGATGTGTACTGTGAGGGAAGAGGAGAGGGTTGCACGCATCGATCGCTGCACGCCGTCGCAAGGGAGGGGGTGCAACAGGATCTAGGTCATTGGTGCAAGCTTCGGCGTCGGCGTCGTCGTCGCTCGTTCCACGACATTGGGGTGCACGCCACGACGCCGTCAGAGTGGGCGGACGGCGCCTAGGGACTGGATTGTCGCTCGATCGCAGGACTGCAAGAGATTCTACGTCGTGACGGGCTGGCAACATATCTTCAGCAAGTTTTACGTAGTTGGGCACATGAGATGGAATTTAGTATGACTTCATATCGAAGTTCAAGTATACGCCAAAGTAGGCACTATACAAAATGCTCCCCATAGACGCCACATAAACATGGCTCTTTAGAGGAGTTTCTATACGTTGGTAGTTTCACGTGGCTTTGAGAACAATGATGCGATGTTTCTTGTAGTCGGTCTATTATTCATCCCTTCCGCAAGAAAAAAAAAAAAAAAGTAACGAGTCGGGAGCTCTATACTTCGTCGGAAGCAAAACAAATGCTCGTGGTTTGTCGGATGGTCAGCGAGGCTCTACGAATCCAGACGGCCGTGTCATTGACCCCGGGGGGCGGCCACCATGAACACAGAAATCTAGGAGGCTGTGCATGGCCTTGCAAGGCTCGAACAGCTGACGGTCGATCGGTGGCGAGGAAGACCTCGGCACTGACCTAGAGAGGAGGCCGTCAAGGACGCGCCACGCGCCCGCGTGGTTGTGCGTTCCTGCTGCCGCCGCCGCGATAGGCCGGTTGCTACCTCGTCCCGCGTCAGTCGACGTCGTCGTCGCCAGCTATCGGCCGGATTCTGGATCGCGGGGGGATATCGCCGGAAAGTAAGTCCGTGTCTCTTGGCCGGGGGGGGGAGGTGGCGGGGCGATCACGCCGAGGGTGGGGATCGGGGAGCTACGCGCGTGGCTTGCCTAGGAAAAAATACTACTTATCGCTTTCGCTTCTCCTCGTCGTTGCAGACGTCTTCATCGCCGCCGCCGTTTTCGTATAACGAGTAACGCACTGTTTGTTTGGATGCCGGCCTGCGCTCGTCAACATTTCTTTCCACGCTCAATGGCACAAGGTTGTAATCACAGAGTTTGTCATCACTCCATGCTTTGTTTATCTAAACTAGAATCCAACAAGACTTTGTTTCCTATACAAGTCAGAGCCCTCCTGATAACATCCCGCATGTAGCAGAGTTGCTGAACGTCACTGTCCACACTGACACGAGCTGTTCGTATTTACCGTGTAAAGTATCTAGCTTGTTTTTGTGCGCACTAAGTCTTTGCCCTCGCTCAAACAGCGATAATAGTACCTAGCCGAACGAAAATAGACCCTTGTTTTTCTAAGCTCATACTCGTTGGATAGGTAGAATTTCGCTCAACAATTTGCCACACGAAAGAGACTCGTTGGGTTTGAATGACCGTTGATCACGACTTGATTCCAGCAAACAGAGTGCAATGCTGTCTCGACTACGGTAGTGTCCCATTGCCATCCACATTGCACGTTATCTCCTGTTATCAGCAGTTTCAATAGACAAGCACATGCCCTTCTCGAATCATACTTTCTGCGCATTACTCCTGCTTCGGTGTAGGGCAAATATTCAACGAGGACACCGTCGACGCTGTCTTGTAAGTGTCGAACTTTTAAGCCTAAATTCCACACCGTTTGTGTTCGTGCAGCGACGACGGCACCAGCGCGGTCTTCGGTCGTAATTTTTCTGTGTCCCGAGTCGCTATCAGGTCTCCGTGCAGATTAGAAGCGTGCGTTTCGCGTTGTGTACACCGACGCGTTCTATTCGGTAATCCGTTCGCTCGCCGAGGAAAACATTGCTGTAAATCACGCGGCCGTCAAAGAAAGGCCGGCAGTTCTGCATTGCGGTACGTGTTTCTCGAGTTAGTTACCACGAAAGTTGGGGGGGGGGGGGGGGGGGGTCGTCGTTATACTCGTGGCTAATAAAACACGAGGGCGGAAAAGACGGCAATTTTGGCTAAACTATAGTACATCAACTCGACCTAAATAGTTCCAACCATCTTCAGTCCATCCAGTGAGAGATAATAATGCGTTACACCCACAAAATAGTCTCCCCACCATCGCCCCTTGCGGAAAAGTATGCTCTCCCAGTAAATAGAGTGGACAGTCTATACTGTGAGAGAGCATACTGCGTTACACCCACAAAATAGGCTCTCTAGCCTGTGTTAATTGCCACCATCGCTCATGGAAGAAAAGTATGCTGTCCCAGTAAATAGAGTGTACAGCCAATACTGAGAGAGAGCATACTGCGTTACACCCACAAAATAGGCTCTCTAGCAATACCTTCCCGTGTTAATTGCCACCATCTCCCGTGGCAGAAAAGTATGCTGTCCCAGTAAATAGAGTGTACAGTCAACACTTTTATTTGCCACCCCCACGGCCGTCTCGCTCAAACTTTGAGGACAATTCGCACCAAAATGATGAAGTTTTACTGTATATATAGTAATTTCTTTTACAATCAAGTATATTACGTATTTTTCCATATCGTTAATCGAGTAAATATTGAAACAATTAGACTAGGACTACCAGCAATGCGTCAAATACTTTACAGATAACGCACTTAAAATAGCAAGACCATGGACCCATGCATTTACCTAATCTAAAGGAATGCCGAAAGAGACGACGCCACAGCAATTACATCAAATTCCACCGCGATGAAAACGCTAGATGCATATCACATTTTTAAGTGAGAGCGTTCACAAAAATACCCTCAAATTTAACCACCGCTTTAATAAGCCCGGATTAGCATCGCCGTGGTCGTCGTCATGCCAACGGGGTTATATAACCCGGCCGGCTTCATCCCCCTATCTACAGCTACACACTGCATCGGGTCTCTGCGATTGGCTCTTCGCCTGGCCCCTTCCGAATGCAGCGTCTATGCAACCGGCAGTGCGCACACCCTAGTTCTATCGCTCCCCTAAGCTTTGTCTCCCCGCACGACGTCGACGACGACGGCGACGTTGCCGCGTCTCCGCTGGACCGTGAGCCGTCACGTATACAGATCCAATCTCGTCTTCTCGCATGAGGAATACGGAGATCATCGTCAATGTTTCGTCCGCGAACCGCGGGACTATTTCGATGTCAAATTCAAAACGTATCGAAACGGCATGCTCGTCGACTGACGATATACAGCGTTAATCTTGCCATGTATCTTGTCTCGTGTTGTCTTATAGAGGCGTTTCGACGGCTTGGTCGTGCTTCATGTCTTTCGATAGCTGAATACATGGCAGTGCCAAGGTAGACTGCACGTCCGGCGATAAAAAGGGGCGATGTACATATACGTGGTAATTCACCGGGCTTACGGTCGCGTGGAGGTGGAGCGTGAGGTAGAGGAACGAACGTATATAGCGACGGGAACATGCGTGCTCGAGTGATTCGCGGAAAGTCAGGTGTACGTAGCAAAACAGAGCTGCCAGGAAGCATAGAAGATAATATTCACCTATGTTTTCCAATGTTTTTTGGAATCGAACTCGAGGATCGCGATTATTATTTCGTCCGGGATAACTTTGCGAGCTCGTAGAGTTGTCGCGGACCGGCCGCTTCGTATTTACGACGTCGTTATACCTTCATATGGGATGGGATGGGATGTAAATGTAATTCTACGTAGCCTGACGCCCGAGCAGAGGCGAATGCGACCATGCCTTTCGGGCGAAAAACTCGAACATTCACTACTCGCGAACCCCGACATTTGTCTGCCCCGAGCCCCTAGTTCGGGTTCGAAAGCAAAGAGGGTAGATTTCGCCCCATTGCCTTCCTATCTCTTTCTCTCTTTCTCCGTCTCTGTCTCCCTCAGCCTTGCCGCGTCGAGCTAGCCGCGAGATGGAGCCGCGATCCGGCAACATAGCCGACAACATGTCATTAGTAGAGTGCCGTCCTGTGCACTGTGTATACAATGTTGCCGGTTGTACCTCGCGGCTCTGGTGTGACGACGCATTTACGACTGGGAGGGAGATAATTAGGTCAAGTGACAGACGGGACAGCAGGGACGGACTGTTGACGATATAAATACGTTTTCGACTTTTTACAACCAAGAACGCAATCAAACGAGCAAAACTTGGTCTAGAAAACGGGCCACAATTTATGGACTGTCTAATTAGCAAAGAAAAATCCAACGGGGATATCGAAAACAGGTAAAAAGAGACGTTATTCAGTACGCTATCTTCGGTGTTCACGGTCCAAAGTGCATGGGGAAAGTTGCACGGCTACTCGCTCGACGTTGTTATGTGCTGCGAGCCTACAAAAGCTGCTGAAGCAAGCCATTGTTCGCGATCCGACGAGTGGAATGTTTTTCTCGACCGACCGGCTCGGCGCTCGGCTAGGCAAGGCAGCCACATTTCAGGTTTGGAAGGGGGGAATAGCGCAACCAGCCAATAATAGCTCACGACGGACCGAGGGAGCCTCGATCCTGAGTCGCATCCATACCGACTCGCCGTCCATTTTACCGTCATGGCGAAAAAAAGGTCGGAGCGATCATCAAGACCTCTCTCTCACTCGCTCTTTTCAGTTCTCAGAAGTGTAATGTATGAAAATCATAACAATAACAAACGTACGGCCATTTTGGAATGGGGGGGTTACACACAAAAGTACTATTTGGGTCGGTCTCGGGTCTGGTTGTAGATTGGAATATACCTGGCAACTGAAAAGAAATGTCACCGCACGGCGTAGCGGTTGTTTTATTCCATTCCTTGAACGCCGAACTCGTTTTTTTTCCCTCGGCCAACTTTGTGAATACACACTGCAGTGAGAGGGAGAGAGAGAATGAGCAAGAGAGGGGGGACGTGTCCGTTGACCCGGGTTCGATTCGGTTGCACGCTCAGCACAGCTGTGTGAAGTGCTAAGCCTAAAAACTCGATGCAGTGCGTTTCTTTAATCCGACAAGCCGTCTTGCAGCTAGACGGTACTTTTTAAAGCAAGCTAGTGCGCCTGCACTATGGACAGAGAGGTATAGAGATAATCCGATTGCACCCAACTCGGTCGCATTGAAGCAAGACGTTCACTGCACTTGCTCCGTGCGGAACGCATTGAATGTAAATGTATGGATTGCGATGAAAAAGATAACGCGTTAGCTGACCCACTTCTCGGTGGCATGGCATGTCGTGGGAGGCTCGAGTCCTACACAATAGACGTTTATTATTATTGTGCTCAAGTACCTGGTCGTGCCTCTAGGCTCGAAGTTGACGAGGAATTCGCGGATTTTCGTACGGATCTCGCGGCGAACGGCCGAAATATTTGGTGAATATGAAAATAATTGAAAGCACTCGAGGTTTCCTGCTGTTATGTGGATTTGGGTCGTCTAGATAGCGAAAGATTTGGTTTCGTTGGCGGGGCGTCGTGAAAACGTGAGAATTCGGAAGTCTCCGATCGCTCGGCGACGAGCTTGACGCGAACCGCGAGCGTCGTAGTGCGGCGAATAGAACGCGGTCGCGCCGTACTTTTACGTCGCCGTTTCGCCGCGCGGTTTAGCACGCTAAACCAATAGTAAATAGTAACCGCTGTGGGTTTAAACCGGTGAAAAAGGTTAATTAGATGTGCTCGTTCTGTCGGGGTGGTTGTGAACGAGTTCGAAAGTCGAACGACGTCTCAAACGTGTTTGGGGAAAGAATTTTGCGATTCGACATAGTGCATTCCTGGATAAAAACATGTATGAAGGTAAATCTAAGTCGACCAGTTTAAAGCAATGTTGCAGATAGAATGAAGGTTCTTAGCCGGTAAATCCTACAAAAAAATTACCAGCAACATAATATTGGAACGGGAATGCGAGATGTCAACATTTGTGTGCACGCAAGCTGGTATTAATTTTTACTGAGGAATGCTTGGGAAAGAATAGGTCGTAGCTTCACCACGGCCAGAACACCGAGAGTGTCTAAGACAGTCCTGCTACCAGTACTGCTACCAGTCCTTCTACCAGTCCTTCTACCAGCCCTGCTGCATTGAAATAAATCCAAGATTTGGCTCACCTTTCAGACGTGTTAATCCAAAATTGAGTACACTCTCCCAAAAGGCTCAATGGAACAATAAACTGCACGGAAATTTAATTCGATATCACCCGCAGAACAATCACCACTAGCCTCGAAATAAAAATGCGTCCACTCTGTCTGTTTCGGGGAAACCAAAATTTCCACAGTTGCCGCGACGACAGTCAACTGTTTTCACGACGACTTGCCAGCCGCGATCCCGACGCCGTTTGGCTAGCGGCCCCAGCCGCGATTGGTCGCCATCCCCGCCAATCAAAACCGTCCCTATTGACAGCGTCAGCAATGCCAAGAGGGCGGAGTTTATTCGCCCCACTAGTTTAGGACCATAAAAAACCAAGTCCGAAAAAAAGATAGGATAACCAGTACAGCCATGTTCAGGAACTTGACCGCTCTACTTTATGTCTCCCGATAAAAACGTCCATGTATTGAACCAACTCGCTTAAATCTCCCAACCACTTCGTCTACACTCTTTCCGAGCCACGACGGCCACCTCTCATGAAAAAACAAACGAATCTCTCTCCCTAAACGTTGTCCCTACGCTGTGCGACCGCTGAACACCCGACGCGGAGTAATACCTTCGCAACGCCAATCGCGATGGGGACGCTCGCTATTGGCGCGCCGCGGTCGACAGCCCAGTTGGTCGTCGCAGTGCTCCGCGCAGTTGCTTTGCGCATGACGTAAAGTAGGTCGGCGCGGTGGGGGTATTGGTAGCGTCATGGGTCGGGTAGCGTTCAACTTGACAGCATCGAGAGGATGGCGTTGGTGCGGTGGATGAAGGCGGCCGACTTGGGGCCGGGGGATGCCGTTCACGGGGCGTACCCGTTGGTGGTCGGTTGGGGGACCCTGTTTTAGGTATTTCCTGAATTCGAGGCAGCGAAGAAATCCAAAGGAATAACAATTTTTACAGCAAAGATGGGAAAGGTTTCTTCCGTAATACTTTCTGGCTGTACTTCAATACAACATAGGGCTGCTAGAAACCAGATTGAATCCAGACATTCAGAAAATGCATTGTGCAATCTAAGCTGCGACCGTGGTTGGTGCTGCATAATGAGCACAACTTGTACACTAGCCGTGCTATTTTTAGACCAGGTAGCAAAAGCAACTGGCAAGTGTTTACGCAACGAGGCTCGCGCTGCTGAATGGCGATGACGTCACAGAGTAATGCGAGGAGACCGTGTGTTACAGAGAGCGAAGGAGAGAGATAGTCTGAAAGAGAATGGAAAGTAGGCCCGGAAGTTAGAAGGGAGGACAATTCTAAGCACATGATGGACATGTTGTGGACCGTGAACATGGATTTTTGAGGAACCAGAAATTGGCCGATAAAAGAGATAGCAGATCACTTTTGCTACGTTGAAACTCAATGAAACCAATTATGCGACCGAAGAATGTTTCCTTGAGTCAATCTTTTTTTTTCAAATACGCTTACCGTCAAACCAGGCGTACAATGATATCGTATAAAGCTTTATAGCGATTCGTGGACGTGATACTGTTATACTGGAATACTGACATGAAAATTTACGTCCTTACAAAACGACAGGCGGCAAGGAAAGTTTCAAGATACTGCGGTGCAGTGTGTATGTGTATAATGTGGTACCTCTCCCACTCGTAAACTGACGCCGTCGACTGGTCACGTATAGTCGTTAATTGTTACTGGTTTTAATTAAAACTGACCGCATTGCGGATAGCAAATGAAATCAATCATTAGAGCGCTGTAGCCATGCTAAAAGCTCGCATCAAATTAGTACTGACCGTGACTTAGATCATCCCCGCACTGACTCCAAGCTGGAATCCAAAATTTCACGAACGCTGACTCGAAATCAGCGCACGCAGGATCTACGCAGTCAGCGTCGTCGAAGCTTCCCGATCCCGTCGCGATGACAAAAGGCGTTCTTCATCCGAACCGAGTCGTGCCATCAAGTTGACGGAGTCTCGAACCAAACCGGCCACCGCCTACTAAGTGCCAACGATGCGTGCGCACCTACCAAGTCGGCGTCGACTCCGTTCCCCTCGGCTGGTCGCCATTGGGACGGTCCCATTAGCAGCGTGACGTCAGCCAGAACAATTGCATGCCGATTTGCCCCCCACCTTTCCCCTCCCCACCCTCCCGCCGGGAACTCATTACCCGGGCGGGAGCATGACTCTCCTCTCGGTCGACATCGTTGTCACGTGACCGAGGCAAGCCGCGTGACACTCTGCAGGGCCGATGTCGTAAGCTGTTGGTCGCACGCGAGAATCCGTTAGGTGATCGCGTTACAAGAAATCTTCGGGGAAAGGCGGGGAAAGTTGTTTCGGGTGGCCATTGTTTTTTAGTCGATTAGAATCAGAGGCCAGCGAATAGATCATTTCATCGATCGGCCATCTTTCATGAACAGTGGATGCGATTTTGTTTCCAGCGAGCCACGTCTTTCTGTAATCATCCGGGTGGCGGTGACAGACAATAAAGATGCTTCGCAAAGAAGCCTTCCTCATGACTTCTGGTCTGAGACAATGGACCCGGAAACTGCACCAACCGTCTCTGACTTCGTCGCGCCTAGCCGCCAGACTGAGCGTTGGTTTCACTCTCCCGTCACGTGACTTCACCCACGACGCCGTGCTGCGCGAATCGCGGGTGGAACTGACCCAGGTTCGATACCCGCGCACAAAGCGAGGCGCGTTCGCCGTACTGGAGGACGCCGACGTGGCGTTCTTCGAGAGTTTGCTCGGTGCCGACCGCGTCCTCCAGGGGGACGACGTCGACAGCTACAACGTCGACTGGATGCGGATGGTGCGAGGTACGAGACGCTGCCTTTGTCCGAATTTCCGCTCCTTGTCGTCAATGATTTTGATTATGTGTTGCGTAATGACGCACTGCATTGACAACTGGCCCTGCGGCTCTGGTCTAAAGGCGTCGGTGAATGATAGGGTGTTAATGAGGATGATGATAAACCTAACAGGGAAGATGGGAAAACCCGTGCCGGCACTGTCGAAAAGCACCAAGAGGATCACCGCCTAAAGTACCTTCCGAAGGACACTACAACTCGAACAGCATGGGATACCTCTACTTATCGCCGAGAGGTTGATGACAAGAGAAGTGAAGCTGCTACACTACCTTTCTCCCTCAAACCTCTCTCCCAAACAGAAATCGACCTTGGTATGATTGACCATCCATCGAAACGTTGGTCCACCGCGATGTTGCTTAACTTCGGTGATCTGACGAGAACCGGTGTATCCAACATGCAGAACCGTTCGGTATTGTCTTCAATGTCGCGTGTGATCTCAGGGGTGGTAATTGGTCTCAAGGTCCAACTGGCCGTTAGCCTCAGAGGACCCAAAAACCAAATGGTTTCCAATGGACCACTTGCATTCCAGAGCCAATTAACACTGTGGAATTTTGAATGCCTTAAGAAAAGCATTGATTCCACAACATTGATTGACTCTGGAAGGCCTTCTTTCTAGTCGCCCATTGGGATCCGATTCTCATTCTCTAATCGTCATCAATTCAACACACATAATACAAACACAGGGTTAAGGGCAATAATGCTCCCTCAGGACGGTAAAAACGACAAATATAAGCGGAAAACCACCTGCTGTGCTCTAAAATTCGTTAGGCTCATGTCTAGCTCCTAATCTTAGCACTAGTTTTCAAATAAACTGTTCTACACACTGGGCTAGAATTCTAAGAAGTCCACTAAAATATTTCCAACGTTTCGCGAACTGCTCTGTGCAGTGATTTCGCGACTGTGACAGTGGTGAAGTGGACAGAACAGTTAGCGAAACGAATTGGGAATCTTTTAGTGGACTTCTTACCATTATTCCCAGTTCGTAAAACAGTTTTTTTGAAACTTGCTGCGTCATGTGCTTTGGAACCTTAGGGTCCAGAAATGTTTGTTACCAAATTGCAGAAAAATGCAACACGATTGGTTTTTAAAACAGCTGGCATGCCATGTGCACTGCCACTTTGAGAAACTTCAAAACGTCTGACATGAAAATCGCGTCTTATTACGGGGGGCCCTAAAGTGTTTACTATTATAGCTGGATTTTTTCAATGACTACACGAGGCCTCTTCTGGTCGGACACCAGGTTGATAAACGCCCCCATGCACATACGGGTTCGATTCGGACCGAAGTTAAGCAACACTGCGCTGGGTCACAAGCTGGATGTATGCCCGTTCATGTCACCCAGTTAATTTCCGAACATACGTTGGATTGGAAGGTGGGAGCTAATTAAACAGCTTCACTCGCCGTGCCAACAACCATATCGACAGCATTGATTAGTGGAGAAATTCATACTGATAGACGGCTGATTGATTGATAATTTGGTATTTAACGACGCATTCGACTCTACGCCTTGTAGCATTGGTCATTTGGCGTCGGTGGATTATAGGATGATAATGAGGGTGAACCTAACAGAAAAGAGGGAAAACCCGGCGTCGGCAGGTAGCTTACTATAACTGTCGAAAAGCACCAAGGGGACCACCGCTTAGCGTCCCTTCCAAAGGACGGTACAACTCGAACAGCATGGGATTCCTCCACTAATTCGTGGTGTCGAGTGGTTGATGGCTAGGGGAGTGAAGCTGCTGCACTCGCTACAACTCTTACAACCTCTCTCCCGAAAATAAATGGCTCTTCGTATGTATGGTCACCCATCCAACCTCCTAGTTCACCGCAAAGTTGCTTAGCTTCCGTGATTTTGCTGTTCGATTTGTCCTTCGGAACTTGGTGCTATATTTGAACGGTGCATAGACTAGTGCCCTCACCGGGTTTCCCCTGTTCCGTATTAGGTTAATCATTTCATTGAACCGAACGGTTTGGCATGCTGGATACTCCGGTTTTCGTGAGATCACCGAAGTTAAGCAACAAGGCGGTGGACCAAAGGCTGGATGGGTGACCATTCATACCAAGGTCCATTTCTGTTCGGGAGAGAGGTTGGATGATTTGAAGTTAGTAGAGCAGCTTCACTCCCTTTGCCTTCAACCTCTCGACAACACGGATTAGTGGAGGAATCCTATGCTGTTCGAGTTGTACCGTCCTTCGGAAGGGACGTTAAGCGGTGGTCCCCTTG
>QKMV01001056.1:0-17826 GCA_003287335.1 Lednia tumana
CCCCCCAACAAAAGCCTACAAAAGCGTACAAAATCAAAATTTCATACAGAATCAGAAATAGACATAAATTAGCCTGAGCTCCGTAGGAAGTAATTTCAATATCAAATAACTCACCCATTCTCTGATTTTCCTTCCTATAAGGGCCTCTTTCGAGCTTTCCTCGCCTGAAAATCGTTCGTAATTACGTCGTATTGAATTAATTTCACAATATTTCTCTCCATTCGTTCAATCATATATGCTCCCGCGAACCGCGATAGAAAATCACAAACCCTGTCCCTACCGCGTGGTTGCGACTGGTCCGTGTCCCACACGCAGTTGTACTGATCATTTTGGCATTGCAAAATTACATTCATTTGGAAACCTGGGGTTGTTTTCATCATTTCTGGGAACAAAGTTATATAGAATCAACGTTGTGGAAAACAATTGACTACAAAGTTGCACACAAGTTTACAAGTTCACGTCTTGACGAAGTGCCCAGCAAGCTTGACCACGCTGTGAAATCTTCTGTAGTTACGATCGAGTAGGTTCCTACCTGCCGCCACCGATCCACTGGAAAATCATCCGCTGACACATGTTTCGCTCGAAAGTATGCCACGACCTAAATTCATAACAGAATTTAAACGTTCAGACACATTTATGTATAGTTCAGAAAAGTATGAATGTCCGCGGTTCGGGGCACCGGTGGGGAATCCAACATTTTCTGATACTCCAGACTGGCTTGAGATTGTATTCAATTCTGACTAATAATTGCATTGCGAATTACATTCCGATAGTCAAATTTTGAAAAAGTAATTTTTTAACAAAAAAAATCGTGGGGAAACCGAAACGTGGTCCGGTCCATCGGGTGAATAAAGGAACGCTATTAAGAAGAGCTAAGTTAAGGTGATTTCGAATTTTTGAGGCTTTAGACCCATCGGGTGGAAGCATGGTTCAGCCCATCGGCGAAATGAAAGGTTATTTTAAAAAGTTTTTAGGTAAAGCCCATCGGGTGGAACCATGGGAGAAAAAATGTCCAAATTGAAACATGAACCCAGAATTTAAGACGCGAAGCCCAAATTATGTAGATTCAACAAAAACTACGTTTCCGCTTCTTATGAGCTTCTTCCGCTTTTTTTCCGCTTCTACGGGTGGAACCATTGGAAGTTCCCAAATTGAAACATGGTCCCCAAATTTAAGAGGCGACGCCCAAATTAAAAGGTAAAGCCCAAAATGATGAAGCCCAAAGTGTAACACGGAGAAAAAATGTGTGGTGAAGCAGAAATTATGCAACGAAGCCAAAATGTTGTGGTTAAATCGACATCTACTTCCGCTTATCGGGCGGGCGCTTGGCGTAGGGTCCACGAAAACCTCCGCCAACTTTTTGTTGGTTCATTGACCTCATTTGTAGCTAAATTAAAACGATTTGTTTTGCAGGGTTCGATTGACAGCCAGCTCGATATGATCAGTCTTCAAGGAAATAAACTAAGCCAAGAACGAAAGCCAAGTCTTACTCGATCTCAGACTGATTCCAACATTACTTATGCTGGAGAAGATATCCCAGAAGCTCAAGGATCGATGTATTACATTACAAAAGAGGGAGATATCGATTACCAAGTCGTTCTAAAGGTAATTATTTTCATCGAAAAAGCTCGTGAATCGATTTCCTTATAATATTCCGAGATTGGTAGCAGATATTAGAAGCGTATCTGCCTTGAAATCGGTAGGTTATAGATTAGGTCCTGAAGCGGCTATTCTGGTTATGGTGTTCCGTATTTTCCGACACCATTCCAGGATATTCTAGGCCTTTACCAGGCAAGGTAATTTTACCAATTCCGTTTTAATTTTCCGCTTGGGAGTTAGCTCCACTTCCCCTCTCTACCCCCCACCCCCCGTAAAATATAAATATATTCATAATAGCCAGAGCTCTTCAGCATTTCGTCAAACAGTTTGAAATTTGCAATTTCATTATTGGTCATCCAAATTACTTACTAGATTAAAACTTGGTTGAACTAGGCACAGCTCCCTTGACTATTGTAATAGTCTGCTGACCTGGGTGGTTGCGAGTCGTTCTGGTAGCGCTGGCCGATCGTAGAGTTAGCAACTATTGGAGAATAGGAGTAGGGGATGACTGGAAATGGTAGCGTTATTCAGGGTAGTCTTCAGTCACTTCACAAGACGTCGAATGATGAACGCACAAGTCGATATTTATTAAGGGGCAAGTGATACAGAGTGATTAGTCGGAATTGGTGTTAGATGTTGTTGGAATGGAGACTGTGATAACACTGCTCGTGCCACGCTGGGCTGGCGAGCGATAGAGGGTAGCTTACTCAGCATTCTGCTGATACATGTGAGTATAAGTTGCTATGCATAATGTAAAGACCATGTAATAAATGTTTGGTTGGTAATTAGATGTAGAAATATGTGTAGTAGATTGATCTATTACACTATTTGAATCAAGGAAGCTGTTCAAGCGCGGTCAAGGAAGCTGTGGGACTAGGTTTAAATACGTCTTGGTCTCTTTCTCTGGATATATTTGTTACCATGTTCAATATCCGTCTAGAGGCCAAACGGTTTGGCAATACACCGGCTCTCATGAAATGTTCGAAGCTAAGCAAAATTGCGCTTGGTCAGAGGTTAGGTCGGTACCATTCGTGTCAAGACCCAGCCCTCTGTTTGGGAGAGAGATTTGAGAGTTTTGAGCTAGAAAAAAGCAACAGCTTCACATCGCCTTACCATCAACCTCCCGACAGCACGAATTAGTGGAGGAAACCTGCTGGGGAGTTTTACCATCCTTCGGAAGGACTTCAGAAGTCGGCTACGTGCCGGCAACAGGTGTCCCCCGTTTCATGAATGGTTCATCATCAAACTTATCACCAGCCTCCTATCGACACTGACGCCAATACACCAGTGGCAAAGGCCCATCTGTTCATACAGTGCCTCTTTAAACACCAAGAATCAATCAATTAATACCCGTCTATAGCTACCAATGAGTTTTGCAGATTTCTTTTGCCGAAATGTTGAAACAGCGGAAATCTATGCTATGGTCTCTTTCAGGCTGTGCATTCGACGTCTACACGGGACAACGCTAGTTGCACGTTACGGGTGTGCGAAGTCATCTTGAACCTAGTCGAGCTGTTGATGGACATGGGCGTGTTGAAGCAATGTCTGCGTGATGAAGCAGCAGCATCTGGTTCCTCCCGACCCCAGCCCTCACAGCTCGGCGGCAGGGAAAGCAAGAGTTTCGACCAAGCTGACATCAACATCGATCAGGATGGGTATAATAAGCCAGGCGGCGACAAACTCACCACGCCACACAACTTAATCATGAGCTGCGTCATACAGTAAGCTCCATTCAATAGTTTTTTTTAAGTTATTTTTTATAGGCAGCGTTGGTTATGTTGAGTTTTAAATTTTACGAGGGTATTTTATTTCAAATTCAGTTAGTTAATGCATCATTAGTGGATAAAGGAGTAACGCAGTTATGCAGTAAATCTGTAGTGCAGTAATTCTGTAAAAGAGTAATGCGGTACTTCAAATAACTAATGGTGGACAATACTATTATTATCAACTGGAAAATGGTAGTCAGAACGAGCTCCATAAGGCTTGTATCATTTTTAACGTGTCACGGCAAGGTAGCGTAGATGGAAGAGAACCAGAGTACCAATCTGGAGGTTCAGTGTTTGAGCTCTAGTCTTGACTTCCATGTGTGGCTTGCTAATATTATTGACGGACCTCCATTAACTCTAACATGGTTTCATGCTAAAAAAACTTGTTATTACATTTTTACGTTTACTTAGGAGAATTTTCTCTAAATGGAAGAGTAGTGCCACTGGTTTCGTGTGCTACCAAACTTTTTGATTCTATTCTAGAGTGTTGAAACATCTCGGATGCCCGCATGGGTGTGCTGACGGCCAAAGAGGTCCACCTGCCGACTTCCTCCGGTCCCAAAGTCAAACGATTCTGGCGAAACTTCACCGAGCAAGCTCGAGACAATTTTCGCATTTCTTGCGGGAAATGGTTCGATGCCATCACATTTCCGACCTGATTGACTTTTTCCACGCCTATGTGGGATTTTGTGTGGATCCTAGCTCATTGCTCTCCCCTCTGAGTAAGTTCCTTTCAACAAACCTTTTTCTTCTTTCAGAATACGTATAATTTATCTCTTTTTCTCGGTTATCTTTGCAGATCAAAAGCGCAGTTGCAGCAAGTCTCCTGACGCAGCTTCTCAGGGAGGCTACGCGACTAACTTTGGTGCTGGCATTGGGGGTGGAGGCAGTCGGGGTATCGAGGGTCAAATCATGGGAAATGTTTTTAAAACATTGGTCACCCGACTTGTTGCCTCCGCTAAAGAACTCAAGTCGCAAGAAAATATGGTAAAAAGTATAACCCAACTTCTCATTAGAAAAGATCAAATAACTACCGCGTGTTTCTTGAAAATAAAATTACTGGCATTAAATTCTTATAACTCATGTCTTATGCCTAATTGCAGCACTAGTTTTCAAAAAAACTGTTACTAAATGGGTTTTACTGCTGAGAACTTCTAGCAAACAAACTGCCAACGTTTCGCTAACTTTATTGAAAACTTCAATTGTTAATGAGGACAATCGCCTCAAAGAAGCTTTCAATATAGTTAGCGAAACGTTGACAGTTTGTTTGTTAGAAGTTCTCAGCAGTGAAACCCATTTACTAACAGTTTTTTTAGAAATCACTGGCATATTTCCAGTCCCTGTTCTGCGATGTTCGCCAACTGATGACGTACACGAAAGAAGCCCATGGAGGGGTTTTCCGTCGAGTCGCTCTCAGCGGACTTCTGGATTCGGCTAACCGACCTCACAGAAAAGAGCCCAACGTTGTACAAACCACCCGAGTAATTCGCCACATGAACGGGGGAGACGCAGAGGAGCAAACGGACCCAGCTGGAGGAACTGGTTCCTGTTACGTAATGGATGAAAGAGGAAGTCGTAAACTGCTGTTCAAGAAGCGCAGTACGTCATCTGCCTGTGCTGTACGTGATGTTTTTCACATGCTTTCCTGATCCGTCGTGGTCACTGTTGACATGTGGATGAACCAGTGACAGTGCTTTTATTATTATTTGGTTTTTTTCTTGGTTTGCATGCTTACATACTTTTTCTCTTCCACAGATGGTTGATTATTTAGGTTGGTTTTGTTTTAGGTGTTTAGGTTATCTTTTATTGTTTTCAGAGCCTTTTAGAGACGGATTTAATGGAAGAAAATATTCGATCCAGCCAAAGTCCTCTAGGAAATATTCGTAAAAAACATCACATTTTGACACCCCGTCAAAGTGAAAAGAACTTAGGAGAAACTAGTTCAGCTGCAGTTGCTGCGAAAA
Source organism: Lednia tumana (assembly GCA_003287335.1). NCBI lineage: Eukaryota > Metazoa > Arthropoda > Insecta > Plecoptera > Nemouridae > Lednia > Lednia tumana. Next base: position 5,330 of record QKMV01001056.1, read on the forward strand.
ACAACAGGCAGAACAAATTCCAAATCGGGGGACTTGGTTAGTTATAATTTGTGTGTCTAAAAAATTTGCAAGCTCCTACAGAACTGTTTCATTGTAAACTTCAATGTGTTTGTCATTCAGTGAACTGGTTTCGCCGTGAGTACAGACGAAGCGACTCAGCAGATAGTTATGAAGCCAGTGATTCTTTAGCCGAGGCTAGCTTCATTCGGCAGCCTTCCATACACCAATCGTACTCGAAAGCGACAGGCCAACGGGGCAGCTCGAGGTAATTGCTAATGTTTCTTGTTACGGCGGCTTTCAGCTAGGGCATTGCTCTGATCAGATTGAGATTTTTGGTCCTAAAAAGCATTGAAATGTCTTTTCGCCTCGTGGTTCCTGAATATGACCATCGTCTAAACATCAAGGCGATATCTTAATATCTTCATAGACGATCTTCAGGAATAAAGACTCACTATATTCAGAGCGAACCTAGCTTTAAACACCAAACTTCTAATAAGTATGCTTCTATTTTTCTTATTACTTCTCCGGCCGTGCCGTTTATTTTTCAGTCAAATGGGGCAAACGCTTCAAAAGGCAAGAAGACGAGTTGAGGATCATCTGACTAAAATTGGGTTCGGTAAAGGAAAAAGAAAAGATGGCAGTACTGAGGAAGCACCTGGAAGCTGTATGTATCAAAAGAGCGGATGACTTAAAAGGCGTCATTATTTTCTTAGATGATTACTTTTAATTCGTTTTTTAGACTTCAGCCGCAGAAACTCTCTGGACGTTGGCGAACACTCGAGAGAATCGGAGTTTGTTGTGCTCAAAGAACGCAAGCTGGTGCCTGTTATGCCAGTTTTACTCGGAATGACTCGTTTTTCTTTCCTTCTTGAGACTTGCATGCCTGGATCGGTCCCAGACTCTCATCTACTTGCGGCTGCCTTAGATTTGGTAAGAAATATTCAGAGTGATGATCCCCTCGACAGAAATCGACGTAGCTGCTAACCCATAAACATGGTGAACCGCGCAAGAAACCGTGATCAGACCTATTTTTGTATGCTTCTATTATTGTTGAAGGGAAGCCTACGATAGCAAGCGAGGAAATGGTAGACAAAAGAATAACAATTCGGAAATCGGAATATTCGGAAGCACTTTTCTCAAAAGTACTTGCGTTGTTCTGTTACTGCTGTCTAAAAAGACTCAAACTGAGCATTTACGACGGCCCTTTTAGGCGAAATAGAGCACAATATTTAAAAAACTCCGAATAGACCTAGTTTTTTCTTTTATCTTTAACTCTCTCGCTAGCCACCATAGACTATCTTCAAGCAGAGGTATACACAAATTTGTCTGCAAGTCATATTTCATGAGTGGTACTCTCGAGCCTTAAAAACAAAACTTACGCAATGTTTATAGAACAAAATTCTAATGCGGGGAGCTAAGGAGTCGGCATTTGATTGTAGGGTGACATTAAGGTCACTTGAACTTGAAATACCTCTTCAAGGTCACAGCAGAAAATCACTTGAAATGAAAGTAATTCAAAATGTGACAAATATTAGTGCAATGCGTAACTACGATGAATTAAAAAAAAAGTGTTAATTAATTGGGTATCACTGCCAAAAACTTGTAACAAACAAACTCCCTTATTAGTTAATTATAAATTTATAGTAAAATAGAGTCTGTTAGAAGTTCTTGGCAGTGTTACCCAGTTACTTCATCGTTTTTGTGAAAACTATTGCTAAGATTAAGAAGAAGACATGAGTCTAAAGAAATTAATGACGAAGAATTTGCATTGCAGCCTCACGCCCCAGTGGTTTCAAGAGCAGCATGGCTGTTAGAGTGCTCTTACTTCGTTCACTGCTGTAATAAAGGCCAATGGCCGGCCTGGATGAAGCTTAACTTCCCGATGTTCCGTCCGTCTGGTCCGATGCCGAACAGGGGTGTTCCGTCTGGGATGAAGCGTACGCACCAGCTGCAGAGAGCAGCCGGCAAAATGTTTTACCAGTGGGCAGAGGTAGCTATACTAACTACTACCGAGTTCTTTCAAGCAGGCTTGTTTACTTGTGACTAGGTCATATTTCAGTGAAAATTCGCAATATATTTGCCTAAAAAATAGTTGCACTGGTTTCTACGGTATTATTCTGTTAATAAAAGTACAAAATTAAAGCCTTTGGGTGGCTGATTCACAATCTTCTATGTAGCTTTAGAGATGATTGTATCCACCAATCATATGATGGGTAAAGCTTGACCGAATCATTCACTGAGAAAAGAAGATACTGTTTCTGGAGAAGAGGAGTAGAGATTTTTTTTACGGAAATTAACTTGGTTAATCGTAGGTTTCTAGAGCCATTTTTATTTTATGTTAATTATTCTTAATATTATTTAGTGTTTAGCTCGCTTCATCAACTTAACTCCTGAAGATGATGAAGCGAGCTTCGTCGAAACGTCGAGAAGACAATTTTTACTATCAGAGCAAAACCGAGAAAAACTGTGAAACAGGAAATTAACTTGTTGAAATAAGAAGATTTAGTACCTAGAGCCACATAACTTTAAAAGTATGAAGTTCTATTTGAAATTATTTTTCAGGCGTTAAGTTCACGTCTCGAAGAAATGCTACACGAGGACAAACAGCAGGTGCCAAATGTGGTTGCAATGGTGACAGAAGAGAATCGCCAGAAAGAGCTTTTGGTAGATGACGAAGAAGAGGACTTCCTCGACGAAGCGAGCATCAATCTATGTGGCTCGGAATGTCCGATCTCTCTTCGTCTTATTGCCTGCGTTTTACTGCTGGAGATAACAGCATTTTTAAGGGAGACTTACCAAACATTACCAAAAACCTCCAGGTACACTTTAACATCGCTTGCCCTAACACTCGTATAGTCTGCCAAATATTGTCAAATATTTACACGTTTGACAAGCTTGATATAATGTATGCTTTCAAATGATACTTAAGTAGTATTTGGTCTTTTGGATTGGTATTTTGAAATTCTTAATTACCGTTTGTAATTTCTGTATTTTGTTTGAACTCTTCAGAAAATCTTATTGGTATTATCTCTATCTTATCTCTAAGCGTTGCACTTTCGTAATCAATTATTTCAAATTTCTGCTTATATGTATTTATATGAAAATTTAACAAATATTTGACAATATTTCAACAGCGGTCAAATAGTAGTGGGTCAATTGCCTTGCTTTGACCTTGTTGCCAACCCTACTTCAAGGTCGTCGGCCAGGGAAAGGCCTCCCGCTTGGGAGAGAATGTATAGTCGTGAAGCAAACAGGCGATGGAGCATGGCCCTTTCTTCGATGGGACATTCGCAAACGTCTGCGCAGAGTCTTCAATCTATCGCCGGAGAAAGAGACGCCGGTAATAAATATGTTACCTACCTATTTCATCAGCTGGTCTATGGAGAACGTAAATTAAACCCAAGCCCTTAGGAAGGTCATCCTTCCTACAGACTTCCCTCACTACATCACAATCAGTTTGTTCGGAAACTACTCGGGCTAACCTGAACTCTAAAAAGTGTTGTTTGTAAACTCTTGAAGAAATGTCGCGGCTACACCTGGGATGACCCCGTAGAATCTGCTAGCCCAGCGAACGGGATAGTGCGCCAATTCTACGCGCTGATGTGAAAAATGGCTTAAAACTACTACTTAAGTAATACAAATCGTTAACATTCTTACTCTGCTATTGTTAGCGAATCAACGCCATCTCACCGTCTCACGTAATTTTGGTAATAACCTTCAATATCACGTGTTTTACACACTCGATTTTTCTGGCTTCAGCGTAGCTCCGTATAAATGAAGTCATAATTACTGCTCATGAAGAATTTTTTTTATTAATTTTAGCCCAATTTTAAAAACACTAATTCTTGTAGGATGCACGTGTTGAGCTACGTGTTTAAGCGTCTCGTGACAACTAGTCATTGTGTCCTTTTGTGAGTTGTGATGTTTGTAAACTTCGACAAAAGCTGCGTTGCTCTAGCGTGCCAGGCAGTGCCTAACTAGTAGCTAAAGTCCTGAAGTTTCATTGCAGTATTGGGCAGGCGCGGGTTTCCCTGGGCAACTGACACCTAGTGCTCGCTGTTCAACGCCAGTGCAGCATACATCACTCTAGAATCCGCCGTTGGGGAAGCCAAGACGTTAGTTGTGTGGCTTATGTCCTGAACCCATAAACGGCGTGTCGGAATGTGCCGTAGTCCGTTCGAAACTGGCGATTGTTTGATTTATAATGCCCAAACTCGATTTGCATGCCTTTTTTATACTTACCATTTCTATGGTTTTAGTATAAGGTAACTTATAAGCCTAAAATTTAGTTGAACTCTTAATAAAACTCACATCGCAATGAACACATACCCGCGCATGTGCCATAATGCAATGCATCTCCAGAACTTTAGCTGCTAATCGTGCCTATTTGGCCGCCTGGCGGGGGCGGGGCGAGCAAGTAATGCAACGGAAATTCTGTCAGTTTATTGGTGCCAAAGAAGAAAACGAAAAACAGAGGTTAGGTTCAAATTCGGTACTTATTTCGATTGTCAAAAACCAATATCTTATCAGTGACTGCACAGTCATCGATAAGCAAAACAGCATGGAAGCCTCGATTAAGAGCTAATTCCGTGAGAGGATGTTTATAATCACACAAAGGTTAAATTAGCACGAGGAGAGCTCAAATCACCACCGCTCGACTTGCCGTTCTCAGATCGAGGCCACGGCCTGGCCGCCAAATCGCAGCCAGACACGCCACCTTGTCTATGAAGCAACGCCTTGGATGCGGCCTGGCTGTGACCCGGCCGCCACTGCAACGCAACTCGTGTTAGGGTTACCCCATTGCCCCGGGTTTGTTTTCGAGGGCCAGTTTCCGAACACACTGCATTGTTAAAGACCTTCTGCACGAGTTTACCTACATCGGAGTAGCTGCTTTTGATACCTATCGCTTGGTTTAGAGGTTCTTACCGGTTATAGATTAGAGAAGTAAGATATACGCTACGCTACTAGTTACTATTTTAAAGACGCTCTTCCAGTAGGTAGGCGCTTCAATTAACTAATGGTTGGGGGGGGGGGGTTGTGGCTATTCCACTAGCCCACAGCACAGCCACAAAAATAACAACGGCTCGAAGAACTTTTTTTTAATCTCCTGGCGTGAAAGGTATTTCTGCTCCAGGGGGTACCGAAAGGAAAATAAGTTTCGTCTTGCACGAGCCGGACAACGAATCGGAAGGGAGCAGCAATACGACGGTGACCATGCAGGGCGAGGAATGTCCGGCTGGCAACGAAGACAAGAAGGCAAGCCGAAGAAGTGGACCACAAGGAAGGCCGTTCCTCTTGCGACGTGGCACGGCCGTGGCCACGTCGGGCTCTTTCAAGCGAAGATCATTGAAGCTTAGGCGAAGCGGCAAGGAAATCAAGGAAGTAGAAAGCGATTGTAAGATATTGACCACTTTTTTGGAGATTTTAGTGCAGTGCTATTTTCTAGCGGAAGTCTTTCTCCCAAAACCATTGCAAACATAGCCGTAGTTGTTCCTGTTTCTGACCAAACTGATCCTGTTGACTGAAAGAGTTGTCAGGCGTCGTGCTAAATAGAGTTGAATAGAGTTGGCGTATAGAGTATTTAGAGGCAAGAGTTGTATACGAATGAACAAGCTAGCTCTCTAAAGAGCGCTGTTTTGATAGGACAAACAAAGGCAAATGTGAAAAATATATCAGTATGAAGCCTTTTAACGTAGCCAAAACCTTGCTCTACAACTTTTTCATCGACTGTAGCAGCACAGCTTCAGTGGTAAAATCAGAAAGAGACGAAACTATGGACATGATTTTGGTTTTTAAGCTCGTCCCGCCAACCTGCACAATGCGAGAGCATAGCAAATATCCCGAGGATAATCAAGGTAATAGGTGGATATTGCAAAGGTAGAAAATAGTACGGAAAACTTATTGTGCCTTTCAGTTAAACGCCAAGATTCGTACCAGTCGAAACGCAAGGTAAGCTCGCTTTCCGACCGGAGCGACACGTCTGAACAAGGAGCTGGAGGCGAAGTAAGCGGAGAAGAATCACCGGGAATCTTGAGCGATGAGCAACCGCCAGAAAGCCCGAGTGACAGCAATGAAACGGACGATACAACGAAAAACATGCCTTGGATGAAGACTGTTGTACAAATAGCAAACTCTTTTAACTTTTATTGTTCGCATCAATCATTTTGCCATCCGTATTGCTATAGACGGCATATGAGAGCTTGCTCTAGGCTGATCAAATCTGTCCGAAGGGTAAGAAAACAAGTTTTAGCTCTTGATTTCGACCGAAAGTTCTAGTTTCGTTCAGTTAACATCTTGAGCCAAGAACCAAAAAATTATAACCTATAGTCATGTGATTTTCATGCAGATATATGGAGAAGAGTTTGGAGTTCTCAACGGGGCTGCAGGAGGAATTGACTCTGACGATAAACACCACCGCGATGATGCGAAGAAAGACAAATTTAGAGGAGGGCGTAAGTTTTCTGGGCTTTCTGGTGACTGTGGGACATGAGTTTGCTTTTTTTTGCTTGCCCGAGCGGCTAAAAATATATTTGTTGTGTTGATTTGACGTAGGCAAGGTTTCTGACCACGCGAGTACGCAAGCATCACCCATTAGACGCAAAGACAGCGTTGGGGGAAAGCGAGATGGTTCTCAATCGGGAAAGCTGATCGGCTCACAAAGAGGCTCCGACCAAGATCTAGAAAAAGGCAGACATTTGGGGGGTCGTGACAAGACTCTTACAGCTAGAGAAGATAAGGCCAAGGATCAACCCCAAATTTTAAAATATATAAAAAGCCAGGTAAAATATTAACTCTCATTTTTTACATTACGATTTTATGATCCTATATCACGTATTTCACACGCATAAATATTTCGCAGGTGAAAGAAGTGTTCCATGCTCCGCTGGCCGTCTTGGTGAAAGGTGCCGTTATATTGGGGGAAGAAAACTTCATCGAAATTCTTCCCGTCGCGTGGGAATTGTTATTAGAGTCTAATCAAGAAGTAGCTGCTACTGCAGCTTCTTTGTTCATTCTTTCTGCCGTTCGGGCTCCAAATCAAGCTACTGACATAATGCATCATGGTTTACATCATCAAGATCCAGCTGTTCGGATAAATGCAATTCTCAGGTAACGTAATACTAAAAGAGTTTGATAATAATCACGCAGTTTCACTCTATTGGTAATCAAGCATGGTAGCGCTGTGACCGTATCATACGACTGTTGCGACCGGGAACTCGCAACTTTTTTGACGACCGGCTATGTGGTTTTCCTGTAATTCCTCGTGCCAACGTGGGGAAAGTTCCTCTACAATACGACCGTGCTACCATCCCCTTTCCCGGTTTTTGCACCCTACAAGCTGTGAAGTTTGGGAGCTTCGGCGGGCTTTACAACAAATATCAGGCAAAGGTTGTTAAAGAAGCAAGCTCAAACCAAAATGAAGGTTCTATTTTGGTTTTAGGTTTCAAGTACTGTGGAAGCTACGCTACCAAGTTTGGCCACGAATGGAAGAAGGGGCTCACGTTACCTTCAAAGTGCCTCCACCCGGTATAGAATTTACCTTACCATCTCCTAAGATTGGGATAGAATCTCTACCCGTAGTTGACCCTCCGTGGATGCCTCAAGTGAAGACCAAAGTTGAAGAGGTCACCATAAGCCAAGAGAGTCATGTAAGCTTGCTTATTTTGTCTTTTTTCTGACGGTTAAAAAGATCTGAACAGTTTATGGTTACTAGTCCTGATGCACATCGTTTATCTAGTAGGGAGACTAGATTTATTACTCTTACTTGTCGTGTGTTACTTCATCAGAGATCTTTGGTAACTGCAACAAAAACACGCAAAAAGCAACAGACAGAGCTTATAAAAATGGCATTGCAAGCTCAAGATGACAAGAAACGCTTCGAAAGAGAGAACTTCTTGATAACTACAATACCAATCACTGCGCAGGCTGCCTATGAACCAAGTCTTTACCATGCGGTTGGAGATGATCACGACGAAGGTAAGGATGTTATAGATAGTTCGTAATAATGTCCTTCTCCTACCTCCATCATCTTTACTTCTCAAGACAGTTCTTCTTCTACCACAGCCCACCTAACTCGAGCTTGTCCATAGCAACTCGCTTCCAATTATGACTCCACCGCCTCTGGAAAAGCTGCAGAAGTCTTTGAATCTCAAGATCACTTTTAACAAATTACTTTAATCAAACCACTTTAAATCACTTTTCAAATCACTTATAAACACTTTTAATAAACCGAATAAGTTACTTATATATTATTTTCTATTTTAGCTGACGAAGAGCAGCCTGATAATCAACAGCGTTCTCATCACATTCATGCTGCTCACTCTCTCTTTCCCTCCTGTCTGTGTTCGGCAGTGATTCAAATAATCAACCTTCTCGATGACGCAGCCGTGTCACCTGATGGGAATTCTGTATACGAAGTGGCCTACCAGGTCTGATCCTGTTCATTTTTCGTACTAAATTAAGTTGTCGGTATTTCACTTACCACGAACAACTAATGCTTATACGAACCTATGATTGTATTATTTACTGCAGGTGATTTGGAGTTGTCTGGTGGAAGATAGCGCGTTATTCCTTCGCTATATATTGGAAAGACTCACTCGAGACAAACAAGAGCTGATGTTCAAGATCTTGCGACATTTAATAAGATTCGTACCAAAGCTCCCCCAACAAGCTGCATTTGCATTGTACAACTACATCATCGGCTACGTTATGTTTTACGTTCGATCACCACAAGAAGATGGGCATAAACTCATTGGCACAGCTCTCTCTATTCTTTGGATGGTGAGGTTTTATATTCAAGATCTTAGTGCAAACTGCTGTTGTAAGTGGCTATCAAAGAAGTTTCACCAGTATTTTCTATTATGTTTCTTTAGGTTGTCCACAGCGTCCATGGCATAATGTTTAAGGATTTAAAACAGATCCTGAGGAAAGAACAGTGTGATGCATCAATATTACTAACGGCAAATGTGCCATCAGCTAAGAAGATCATTGTTCATGGACCACAAGGTGAGAAATTGTTAAAATAAATGTGCTCGTTCAACTGACTTACAGGGTGGATCGAATAAAGCGTTGTTGCTTCTTTATCAGAACCGGACGCAGGAGGAATTCCATCTCAATTTCCGGTTCAAGAGGACACTCAGTTTTGCCAAATTTTACGCGAATCGTTGGATTTTTTTGGGATCGATGAAGTTCGTCACAAGGAATTCTTCCTGGTTGATCACAAAACTCGTGAGTTCTATTCGAGTGTTTGTGCTAGGGAAGAGTGTGGGAAGAGTCTAGGGAAGAGTGTGAGTGCTAGGGAAATTTTCTGGACAGCGGATTCTTCATTTTTCCTCCTTTTAATCTGCAGATCAAATACACAATCCGTGTGCGTACGTCCGCGACTTTTATTTCTTCAAGCGCTCACAATACCCCCAACTGGAGTTGGTGTATATGAAGCCAGACGAAGCTTTTAATAACTTACAACGCCAGGAGCTTATCCTGAAGTTTGTAGAAATCGGGAAGGTTCTCCTTACCTGGGCGATACTCAAGAATGTGGATATGGTAAGAAGGAGATTAATTGGATATTAAAAATGGGGAAAAAACTTGAGACGATATAAAGTCCTTCATTCAAAGCTAAAATAAAATATCTAACATACTAATCTATGGTTTCAGGTGGTTCAGAGAGTGGTTTTCTTACACGAAGAACTGATGAAATTACCTTCCTTCCCTCGAAAAGCTCTGGAAGCTGATCTGGATCTTTACAAGGGAGGAGAAATGGGAAAGGTATTCAGTAGATACGTGCATTACATTGATGGCAGATGAATGGAATCGAACGTGAAATTGATGCAATTAAACTTCTTTCCAGGAACTATTGGGTCTCGATGTGCTACACAAGTTTATGTGGGTGCGATTGATTGCTCGTATGTTCGAAGCAATGGCAGGGAACTTTGCATACTCGGGTGATATTCACCTATTTTTGAATGTCTTAAATGGGGCAGTAGTTCTGCACAGTGAAGACGCGTGCATCCTCAGATACGTTCATGCTACCTACATTAATTCAGCATACCATTTCAAGAATATTTTCTCAATAAACGGGTCAGTTTATTATCAATTTCCAAATGGTTATTTTTCGATTTTTACGGATTCGATCCCACAATGGTTGATTTCAGTTTATAAATTGTTTCCTTTTTCAGGTACCTGTTAATAATGCCAACACTTCTGCAGCTTTATTCAAATCACCAAACAAATAAACTGGTGACAACAACTGTTGAATATACAGTCAAACAGTTCTATCTCATGAATCGCAAACCCTTCATACTACAAATGTTTGGTAGCGTGTCTGCAATTTTGGATGCAGATGATAACAGCTTATATGGTGACGCACACAAGGTAAGCCGACAACTCAAGACTCAAGTCTATCTAATCTCTTCGTTCGCTTTTAGAATAATGGCTAACAAAAAAAACATTAATCCATTTAAGGTGCAAGCAAACTGTTTGTTCAACCTACTTTTGAGCCTAGAGACACCTTCCCCAGACCCACTAAACATCGGAGAACTCGTGAAAGAAGATAAGCCCTTGAAAGCAATCGACTTCTGTTACCACGATGAAGATGAAATGGTGACAGTTTTGGATTGCATTTCTCTTTGCGTTATGGTCGTGGCTTATGCTGCCGATTCTGTTCGAGGCCATCAAATGCTGGTAAGTCAAAAATAGGATTAAAATGAAATCTGAAAATTTAACCTTGTAAGACGCTACACACTTATTTCTTTACAGACAATATTGGATGCAATACTTCCCTGCTACATGCATCACATTCAGTTACCCAGCTATAAGAAGGAAGGCAAAACTGAAAAAGAAATTCTCAATCAACTCGCAATTTCCATAAAAACACTCGTCAACAACTGTGAATCACTTGCAAAGTAAGCTCACATACAATTGAAATGTTTTTTCATCATATCAGTTTGCTTTTTCATGCTTTTTTCCCCTAGAAACTACAATGGTCCTCAGCGGTCCAGTCCGGAACACAAGGGGTCCAGTCAACGAAACTACAGTCGAGGACCGTATTCCCCCGGATTTGATCTGGAAGAAGACTCACATTCGAAATATTTGAGCGATCACAGTCGTAACAAGATCATGTACGAACGAGATATGGAAGATTCTGAAGTATTGAGAAATGAGTTTCGTCGACCCAGAGACATCCTATTATCGATGGTTGCTGAATTTCTTACTAAAGCCACAGCAAGGCTTAATGAATTGAACAAGAAAACTGGCCAAGATGGCAAAGCGATTGAACTTCTAGATACACGTTCTCATGTGGTGAGCAACGGTACCAATATATGGTACCAACAACCAAGTTACTGATTGGGGGTGCAGTGGCCGGTACGAACTCATATTTTGGGGCGTGTTCATAGGATCAAACCTGGCGTTACTTCTAGCAGCTAATCTGCACAGCCAGTATGACATGTGTACCATTTCTTCACGAACCATAGGGGAAGGGGCTCTAAATGTATTATTTTCAAGATTATTTTACACTTTTAGCGCCATAAGAAAAAATTTGGGATGACCATGATCCTGTATGTACTTTTGGACTTCTAATAACATACTCTCTCAACTACACTCAAGAACTGGCATAGAAAATCTTGGGATCTAAAAAAATGTGGTACCTACACATTTTCTATAAAGTCCGTCAATTTGAGCCCAGTCATGAATGTTCATGAAATGCGTGAATGTTTTAGCGACTAGCGGACGTCGCTCACAGCCTTCTGAAAGTATCTCCTTACGACCCAGACACAATGTCTTGCCGAGGACTACAGCTGTACATGAGCGATATCCTACCATCCACCGAATGGACGAACGAAGCAATGCGACCTGCTATCATCACTATTCTTCGACGACTCGATAAAACGTTCAATAAGATCTTCAAGAAGCCATCAATTCGGGTAATTAGTAGTGGGTATTAAAGAGGATCTATCGGCACGGGTTTTCTCTGATATTCTCTGATATAACGTCATATTTCGAAAGATGGCTATCTTTATGGACGTCATCACCCACATGACCTTCAACGCAGGTCACAGACGGCTACTTTAAGGGTTGTTAGAATCTTCTTTGTAATGTCAAACCCAGACCCTGTAAAATTTGAAAATTTGGGAAAAAAACTTCCACAAAAAAAGTTTTTTTGGTAAAATCGAAACGTGTTCGTGGCCATCGGGTACAATAAATTAATGAATTGAATAAAAGCCCAAATGTGAAGACGAAGCCCAAATTTTAAGGCAAAGTCTATCAGCTTGAACCACGTGAGGGAAATCCCCAAAATTTAGCATCAAACCCAAATATAAGAGGTGAAGCCCAAATTAAAAGGCAACGCTTATAAAAACAAAGCCCAAGCTATAAGGTGAAAAAAAATGTCATGGCGAAACCAAAATATCGTGGTGAAGCCGTTATTACATGGCGAAGCCAAAATTTTGTGGCTAAGCCTAAGTATACTTCTGTCCATCAGGGGCGACGCTAGGGGGGGGGGG
>QKMV01001057.1:3270-17825 GCA_003287335.1 Lednia tumana
GCATCCCTGGTAGAACAGTATGCTCTCCCAGTGCATAGAGTGTACAGTCTGTACTGTGAGAGAGTATGCTGCGTTACGCCCACAAAATAGGCCCTCTAGCCATACCTTCCTGTGTTAACAGCACTAGCATCCCTGGCGGAAAAGTATGCTCTCCCAGTAAATAGAGTGTCTACACTGCTCAACGACTTTGCAGAATATATAAATCTTAAATTCACCGTTCGGGCAGCTAACAACTGGGAGCATAAGAGAGGTTGAGAGTTAATTTATAAATAATTTTGTACACCACAAAAGCTGGCTTTAAAATCACTGAAATGTAAATGGCCTAGTTTATTTTTCTACAGTCCGGCGCAGGGAAAGAAAGGTTTTTCTTATCTAGATTTCTCCACCAAGTACACTCCCACCATGCAGCTGCTGGTCTCGAGTCCGTGTGAGGTACAAGGATACAATAGACAGGGATTTGTTGGCCTACTCCGAAGGGTTGGTTTTATGAAATGACAATTAGCTTATTCCAACTTCTTGTCTATTTTACCCATCCGTTGCGCCTCACGCGAACTCGATACCAGCACCCCCATGGTGGAGGTGAACTTGGGTGTAGCTATCTAGGTAAGAAAAAGGCTCTTTTTTCCACGGGATGGACTATATTTGATAAGATTAAAGAGGGTTGACACTTTCAGAATGTATATTTCCAAAAATATAAAGGACACAGCCGTTGCATGCAAATTACAACGGCGAATATCTCATTGGGCCGCAAGCTCCCGTTATCTACGACACAGGAACGTATCTACGTTGCGAGGACAAATCTACGTACCTATCCGCACCCTGGATCAACGTCGCATGGAACGTGTCTACGTGCCTGCCACACGGGTAGAGCACATTACCTTCAGAGAATCGCCATCGGCGACTCGTGCGTTGCTCAGAGAGAATACAAAGGGAAATGACGAATGATCGATACTATATATCTTGCCGCTATTCATCGCGGCTACAATGAGTTTCACGTATTCAAGACAATATTTCGTCGGTGCGAAGGTGCCGATCGATACAGCGAATTCTAGCTGCGACGACGCTAGGAATTTGCCATGGGCCTAGAAATGTCCCGATATTGGACAGAATGGCCCGAAGATGTTGCGTTTTCGAGTTCGGGGGTAGGAGGTGTTGCATTTTTGATGTGAAACATCTGTAGCGGCGGATGGGAAAATGGAAAAGAGTGACGAAGAGTTGTGATGGAAGTGGTGGTGAAAACTTGAAAGATTGTTGAAACTCATTGTATACTTGAAATGTTGTTTCGTGTCAGAGTGTGTCAGAGTCGATTTTTCTGAAAGAGATCTGGAAGATGTTCCACACAATTCGATCCATCGCGCGTGCTCGGGACTCACACTCGGTGTTTTTCAGCACAGCCTCTGTCACGAAGGGTAAAAATAAGAACGAAACAGCGGCGTGGGCCAGTTTTGAATCAATGTATTTGCAGGAAATTTCCCGCGTGTCGATTAGTGGATTGATCTCCTCTCTAATATTCCGCCTCACAAATTGTAGAAAAATATATCTGATCATGATTTCAGGGGTCGGTGGGTGGGGAGGGGTATCACCCGTCAAATACAGTATCTGAAAACCTCCACAAAACGCAAGCCCTTTGATGATTTTCCTAAAAGAACGGGGAGGAAAAAAACATCGCATTCAATGTCTAGAACCCACGACTCATCAATCCATCTAGATTCTAGCGTATCCTCAATCATCTTTTTTTACTAGTATGCGATGTAGTTAACCATATCATCTTCTAACGTTGTACGCCGTTATTTTTCCGTTACTCATGTAGCTCAAAGACGGCAAAGCATAACAATCTAGTTACGTACGAAATTGGTGTGTATAATATACTCACATTTACTTGGGCAAATAGGGTATATGTGCTGTTTTAGCATGCAGCCTCGTAGCCTTGCATTCTACTTAGTTTAATGTGTATACATAAACTAGACAAGTAGGTAATCGTGATGGAAGGTTATTGCATTTCGTGTATTGTTACGTCTTCTCTCTACCCTTTGCTGTCTGGCGGGTGTTACGAACATTTTATCCACGAAGCTCACTCAACTGCTCTTTTTTAGCAGTGTGGGCGGTGCGCGAAAGAGCAGCTTGGTATTACAAAGGAGGTTTATAAATATGAGGCGGTGGCTGTGACGTTAGAAGTAAGTGTAGCAACGCTTGTGCTCCTGTACAATATTCAGATAATATTTTGATTAGCTAGACTTTATGCCTAACTTTGTTAACACAACGTTGCCGCTCCTTAATTCGCGTTTTTATAAATTGATTGTTACCAATAGAATAGCCCGAAGGGTTAATATATACTACAATCTTTGGAATAGCCTATTTGGATTACCAAGCCAATGTTAGTGTCTTTGTTTATATTCTAGTGTGCACGACATAACGGATTGGTAATCCATCGTATCGCAATATGTCGTGCTTATTGTCAAACCATTTATTGACAACCACGGTGTAATCAAGACGGATGGACAATGCGACTGATCCAATCCACGGTTTGGCAGTTCGTCGAATGTACTGGCTCAGATTTTGTCCAGTTTTACCAACATTTTCGTATTATATTTAGCCGAGTGTTAAAAACCAGAAATAAAACATTATTAAAATGAATGAACTGAATTCAAACACCAATTTCAGCCATCAGCCGTTGATCTTAACTAGTACTCACGACTTGGACAAAATATGGCGTCCGTATGCAAGTAATTCGAACATCCAATAGAAAACGATCTCTGTTTACCGGTCAAGGCGTCTATGTAGGATCTAATCTAGACTGTATTTACATTTTCACTCACGCGGCAGCTGGAAAAACCCACCCGATTTTTAGTTTATTTTAATTACTGCAGTCCAACTACTGCAAGTGGCAGAGATGCCAAACGTTGTAATTCCGTAGAGAATTCAACTGGCTTCCTGACAAAACGTACTTGAAGCATTTATTCGTGCTAGATTTTGTTGAACTTAATATTCTGGTGATTTCTCACTACTTTTAAACTGAACTGCTAAGTTTCACAAAAAGTAATTTTAAATAACATTTTTAAATAGACTTTTCCAGAAAGCCAGTTGAATTTGAAAAGGTTGGTGTCCCTACCACTTTTAGTTTGACTGCAGTAATTAAAGTCCCCTACAAATCAGGCTTTTGCAGCTGCCGATGAATAACGTCAAAGCTAATAATAAAAATAGGCTGTACTCCCAGCAATCGTGCAACCCTAAAATGTGAGTTCTCCCATAGACGCGGGCGCGCAAGGCCAAGTGTTTCGCGTTTTCTTTTGTTTTCCACTAGAGTGAGTGTGTATGGTGCATTTTCCTTGGCATAGCTTCCCCATTTCTCTCCACGACGTCCCCAATATCGGCTATCTAGCACGAGCACGTTTCACCCATCGGAATTCACTTCGCCTCGGGCTTCGTGGAAACTTTCAGTAGCTTTTTGCATAAAGCAGCCACTTTTCCAGCTAAGAATGCCAGGCTGCAGTCCACGCTTATCTGTTTGCTCGGTACCTATACGTTTTGAGAAATGCTAGAAATGTATGCCAAGTCTGCAAATATTCGTAGATGGTTTCTTTTCCCGTTTTTTTTCGCTCTTTCAAATCATTTAAACGTGTTTTCAGGGCCCGTATACTTCTATCAATCAAATGGGTATATTCTCGTCAACGTCTAATTGGGTCCATACACCGACTCACGATTTATTGAGAGATTTTTGCCCGTCAATTCATGAAGTAGGTAATAAAAATAAACGTGGATTGTATTCTGGTTATTTCAGAAATGCATAATATCATAATTATTAACTGCGATTTTTTATGGTTTCTTACAAAGCACTTCATTTTATAGTTCGGTTTAATATAAAGAAAACCCGGCCTCTTTTTAACCCGGCCTGAACGCAATTGCGCTCAGGCTGATACATTGGGCCGAAGCCGGATTGGTAGTGAACTAACTATTTATAGCCCACGTGTACATTGCATTTCGACCGTTGTCGCGATGACATAGTTAACGGATTGTTAATTTCCTAATCAGTTCCGGCAAACCAGAAGCTAAACTTCAAAGAGAATGGGCGAAATCTCGAAGCGATTCCTCTTATACCTATTACGCTCATATTATCGCAGTTTAGTTAGCATCGAGCATTCTTGATAGTATATGTGTAACACAAATGAACAAATACAACTGCTTGATTCAACAGGTACGAAACAACTAGACAAAAAAGGAAACCTATTAGCTTGAAGCGTACTAAAAATAGCAACAGCTATACGTTTTCCAAAGTCTAGAAAAAAAGTAGTTTTAAACCACCTGCAAATCTCAACCGCAGACCTAGTTGCAGCTAGAGTATTATTTGTAAGTTTTTAAATTGTTTGCACAGGTACTGCTATAGCCAGCCTGGTATTTTGTAATACGCTTTTACCCCTGAACTCTATTTTAATATTCGAGAAACGAATGCCATTCAGCTCGCTTTTCAATTTCCTCTCTTTCCGTTTTATACATACTTCGAGGATAAGCGAGTTGCGAATTTTCGGTATTGCGCACAGTTTTTCCGATATTTAGTATCTCGTTTTCCATTTTCCTAACTCGACGTGGCAGCTTTATGCGATTTCCTCGGCTGAAAGTCTACCGTATACCAAAATGAATTTTTCCGGTTTTCCTTGTCAATACACGTTTGAACTGCCTAGGGATTATATTTGCTTTTTTGTACTTCCACGTCAGTTTACAGGCCAGTGGGCCCTTTTGACTTCCAAAACCGAATATTGATTTTCTTTACCCAATGCCAGCGAAGGCGAAAAATCACGTGTCTAACATAAAGGAAAATATGATATAGCGACCCTCCTTTCATTATAGAGCTTCAAGAATGGAGATTATAATTTCCTATTATCTGATTACAATCCCTTGTAGTTTTTTTCCTACATGCTTCCTGAGAATGGTGCTTCTCTTGAGATGAAATTCGAAGACATCTGCTAAATGATCCACCTTATCCGATTAGGACATTGATGTCGAACGGCGCAGTGAAAGCGCGTTCTTTTCTCCCTCTCGTCCAGAAAAGCAAACGATAAAAATCTTACCATGTGTAATCGCCGACTGATATTTTTTCCTTGTCTTTTCGAGAGCGTATAGCCTTAAGACAGAGACAGAGTTAATATTTTTATTTTATCTTGAAACTTTTCCAAACTTAGACTGCTTTTTTTCGTTGATACTAGTGGAAATTAAAGTTTATAAAAGTGTCCTCGAAATATCAAAGAAAGAAGGGTCTCTTTTGTGGAGCTGGCCAAGTTTTTCGGCAGTCGATAGATTGGAGAAAGGGTTGTCGATTGCTATTGAATTGAGCTGGACCACTTGCTTCCCTTGCCAATACTTTTAACCACTGTAAATTTATCTACGGCGAATGTTGCGTTACTGACACTTCAGCCATGCATTTACGGACCACATTTACGGATACACAAATCATTCTGGGGCATCTGTAATGTAATGTTCAAAATGTTTTCCACGGGAGATTCTGTTGTTCCAGTTGATCAATGTTTTGTTCTGTGTTTAATGAATGTTAAACTTCTCTCCATGGGCTTAACGTAAATCGCAATTAAACTGAATAGTATAACCACGAAGTTGATATCGAAACGTTTATTTTTTAATCTAGGATATACATAGTACTACTGCACCTGAAGTCTTGAGTCGAGTTAGACTTTGACGCAGGTGTTACTTACTCTGATTAATGAAATGTATTTAAAAGCATCAAGCGTGCACAGAATTTAAAATCACACAAATACACACAGTGCACGCATATATAAGCATAATTAAAGATAGCCTACTTACTTAAAGTAGTTGTTCTCTGGTCATCTATCAAATAATTCTTCTTTTATTTCCACTCTCTTCTCCAAAACGACCATATCACGCCTTACTACGCCCAAACATGCTTACTCTACCCTCCATAAATACGACAAAAACAAATTAAACTAAAAATTATTATCGCAATAATTCAGCATGCGTACTTTGCATAAAATCACGGCACGTATTTGTCACGTTAAGCTGTCTCACGCTTGGTTTATGCTTGCTGAATAGGCTCCCTACTCGACGCAAGGGAGAAATCACTCTGGACTTAGAAGAACGCAGCATCCAGCTTACTCCTGATGGAATCCTCCCTTCCCATCCCATCTTCGGGACACACGAGTATCCCCGAAATGTGCCGAAACGAAGGGCGGGGATTGGACGGGGTACCGCGGTACAACCTAAGCCCCTTCAGGACATCATTTACTTGTCATCGTTCTACTAATACAGATTAGAGTTTGCACTATTCATAATATTTGCCTGGGGATATGTCGCTTGTTCTGTTGGAACTGTGGGTGGCATTATGCTTATTGTTTGAGTAACGTCACATTTTGGTGTGACCTAGTTTTTTGTTTTTTTCGGTTGATGCTGTTGTGCTTTGAAGCAGAAAGAGCTGTTGAAAATGTACCAACAAAGTTATCTTTTCCGATATTCATACGATGGTGGTGGCATACCAGGTGCCATATTTTAACGGGATCCATTTGCGTAGTACACATTCAGTTTGTTTCTAGGTAACGAGAGACGCTCTTGCAAAAAATGTTGACTCCGCCATTTGGATTAGAAAACTTTTCATGGGTAGATCAGTTTTAGCTATAAGTTTACTCAAAAGAATACAACTACACTTTTTATCGTGTGTTCTGAAGTACTTACTATAAAGTTACAAACTAACCTACATTTCAATTCAACGTACTACTTGGAGACTACAAAAGACATTAAACGTCCGGATTTCTATTATATTTCAGACAATACACTCCTCCGATATAAACTGGGAAAACCATTTCCATTGAATCAAAACTACATGCATTTGTATTACCGTCTTGAGTACAAATATTATAACAAATATTTTGATTAAATGTCTCATAAAAAACCATTTATAAACGTACTTCTTGCCCTTGTAGCATTTCCATTCGCGTCTTGCCTGGGTATGAGATCTTCATAATATTTAGGACGATTGAGACATTGATACTCATCTCGTCTCGAGACAGGCGGAGCACAACTGTTTGTACCTATTTTGTTTGTATACGAGTCTGAATACGAAGTGGATACACTGAATGAGCCAACACACTGGAGATGGTTCTTTGCTTGAGCATACTAGTATGCTTTGAGCATCGTTCGTGCAATACCCGTGCCATGTGAATGCTCGGGGCCCATATCGATTGCGCACGGTGTAAAGAGAAAGCTCATCCTCCTTCCCCGACACTGATTCCAGACCATTACTGTCGTGGGTAAATAGGATGGCTTCTGGACTCATATTTGCACGAAAGCAAATACAAACTGTACACAGCCTTAGCTGGACGAAACTGTATATGTTTGTTTTAGAGATCTGAACAAAGGCCATGTGGGGGATGGAGGAGGGGGAGATAATGCATTCATGAACCACGAAAGAATAAAGCGAACTAGTGAAGTGTAAATAAAAATATGGTTTTCAATTCAATGCTCAGAATGCTTCTCAGAGAAGACAAGAGGAAAGTCTAGGGAAATAATTTAGCTTGGTAGTGAAATCCGTTTTATGGAGCGAACGAACGGCAGCGAGCGAAGCGTCACCTCTCATCCTATTGAACTCGTATGCCGCCATGGCTGCTACGTGTAGCACCAACAAAAAAACAATTCAAATCAATTTTTTTCTTTTTCTGAAAATGAATCATGCTAATCTAGATCCGTGTAGATTTTGAAATAAATCGGTCGGCTAGTTAATTAAAAAACAATTTGTCTTAAATATACTAGTACGTTGGAGTTTAGCAATGACACGCTCAAAACAAATCGTTTGTACATTTTCGTCGACAATAAAATCTTGTTCGGAATCTCCTTTTCGCTCCCTCGTCCACTGCGATTATACTTGCAAAGCTATTCCCAGTATTGTTGATTAAACGTCATGAACAAAGTATGAAGTTTAGGTTTAAGATTGTCATTGTTTATTTCTAGAAGCGTGATTTCAGCAAACCGCTTTAGGAAAGTTGTGCACCTATCAATAAACAGATTTATCGCATTCTCCGGGATTCCACTTCAAGAACTTCACCACCTTTTCCTTCATGTGGAAAACTCTTTCCAAATATATACCTATTCGTACCACTAAACACACCTAGCTTGAAAGTAGAGGCTTGGATTAAATATAATCAATGGCAGAGGCACTTTGAGGCTGCAATTAGAGCACTGTAGCTATCGGGAAATGGAAGTGGGAAATCGCTGGAAACCACAACCAGGATAGTCGGTCCCCAGGATCTAGACAGGGTGCCTAGTCTGGAAAGATTCCGTGGCCGAGAATCTTTCGAGGCTGAGCACCCTGGGACTTCTTTATAAAATTGCAGGGAGTTTGTGCCTTACGCGCGTACTTCGTAAAGCGTATGCAAATTGTAATTATAGAATGTGTCTCGTGCATTATGAACAATTCATTCCCTTGGTAATTCTATTTTTAGTACGTCCCTCGCCGTATCTCGTTTAGAACTTACCTTTGAAGATTGTATACATTTTGTTGTTTTCATTAAAGAAACAATTCCGTGCTCATATATATTCAACTTCTTTCTCGCATCTCGCGTTGTATAGCTGAAGGCTGAAATAATACATTGTTTGCTCCTCTCTTCCCTTTGATGCAGTGCAGCACGAGCTATTTCTGTAAGCTTACCAGTCTAACTTTTGTGTGTAACCATTGAAAAATTATTTACACACCAAACAGTTTATAATTAAAAAATGTTTATTCTCTCATTTGCGTAAGGATTTACCAATTACATATGTGTTCATTATTCAAACGCCTCGGTTGAGTGTACGTTGATACCACCATCATTATCGAGCTGTTTGTTGGTAAGCTGAAGATGAATGGACTATAGCGATTTTTTCTTCCTTTCTCCCCGCGTGAAGGAGCGCACTTTCCAAACGTTGTTTCGGTTTCTGTCTAGCATTTCAATTTGGTCATTAAAAGTTCGTTCGTTCGTTCGTTCGTCTAGAGGACGCTGATGCTTTGAAGTAGCGCTGCAGCGATGCTTCATTCTTCCACTTCACTAGATCGCTCGTAGTTTCTTAATTAAGCTGCAAGACTCGGTAGCAAAAGACTGAGAAAATAGCACAATTTTCTTTTTTTACCTAGCTTTATTAGAACAATTTAAAATCTACTAAAATTTTGTATCCACTGAGAACAATTTCGATCGTAATGATTTAATCATATTTCTTTATTTCTACGAGTATACCTATCGGGCCGAATTCTATCTTTTTTCCTACCCAATAGCGTCTCTTAAAGCTTTAAGTTGAAAAATTACGTAGCCCCTATTTAATTAAACATGCTTGTGCAGCTGAAAGCTATCTGAAATTTTAATAATGTCTGTCTAGACAATTTTAATAAAACATTTACTATACACCTAAGTAATAATTGCAAACGATATGCAATCAATATCCGGTGAATAAAGCTTAAAATCAAATGAAAAACAATACATAATCAACACACCGTGCGACTTCAACAAGCAATCGCAACCACAACCACTCTTCGAGACGACTCTACCGATCGATTTTTCTGAAAACCCATTCAATAAAGTGCAACAATCAATCTGCATTCAACTTGCACACAGATCACTTGTAGTTGATACCCTGTATTGCACAGCTGATCGAGTCATAGCTACTCGCAATGCACATCGCGACAAACCACTCGTCGATATTTGCATTGTTCAACCGCGAGGCTCGTTCAACGTACGTACGTACGTCGAATTCAGACATTGCAATGCGGTGTGGCGTGACGTTGCTGGTGGTGGGGTGGGGGCAACGACCGCTTTCAGAACGACACACTAATTATTGTGTTCAAATTCGTATTTTACCAACGCAAGAATTGTTTGCTATTGATAATTTATGATCTTCAGCTCCTGTGTCAATAACGTGCACATCTAAAAATGTCCACGATTTGGCAACCCAGTTGGTATAGTCTTTGCTTTAGTTAGGAGTGCACGGAATTTTGATACGTTTTAATCCTCGCACTTTTTAGTTTCCATGTAAACACCCCGAACATGTTATTTATCAGAATAAAAAGGTCTGGCTATGTTGTCAAATATCTCGTAGATCAAGTGAACCCTCACATGCCATCTTGCTATACCTATAAATGATGGGTTGGGGAAGCAATTTGGTATTTGGCAACACAGCTCTGGGCTCGAGACAGCGACCAAGTCAACACGGGTAGAAAACCCGAGTCCTATCAAATAAACATTGATTTCGATAAAGATAAACTTAATCACATCTAATTCCGTGCTTTTCGAACTACAGCAAATACTATAGTCATGACGTAATTTTCATCTAAGACCCCGAAGTTGTTCCGAAGTTTTGCGCCATCTGTATACAATTGAAAACTAGCGAGTAGCTTCGTAACGTATAATTTTTAAATTTTATTTTAATCGTTGTGTTTTATCGCGTAATGGTTTCGTTTGATAAGGTTATGAGTTGTTGACATTCTTTTTATTATTGGATAGCACGAACTACACAACCTTATTTTCCTTTTGTCCTGATAAGGGTGGCGCGGCAGGGGGCTTACATGCTACGGGAGATATTATGTGGAATTTTTAATGAAAAATGCTGTGTACTGCACCGTTCAATGCCCTGCACTGCTCTGCTCTGTTGAATGAATTTCACTGCGCTGCGTTGCACCGCTAAGAGGAGTGTGAACTTCCCGTTGCTCTAGCATGGAGAGTGGCTTCGTTTGATCGGTTCAGAGGGTCCGTCCCTGACACGTTTTGTGCCCCAAAAAAGCTTTAAAGATTCTGCAAAATAATCCATGTATTGAAAAATAATAAATAGAGGCACCTGAATGAACCACCATTGATTCGTATACCCTAGCCTTTAATGATTCCAAAACATTGCTTAAATGAAGTAATTTCAATTCGTAACTCTAAAAAAATCCAAGGATGTGATCACCAAGTTTAGCCAGGTCTTTGCTTTGGATAGGAGTGCACGGAATTAGAGGGAAAAGGTTTATCTTTATTGAAATCAATGTTTATGTGACAGGACTCAGGTTTTCTACCCGTGTTGACTTGGTCGCTGACTCGAGCACAGAGCTGTTTTGCCAAATACCAAATTGCCTCCCCGACCCATCAATTATAGGTATGTATAGCTATGACATGTGAGGGTTGCACTTGGTATACGAGATATTTGACAACATAGCCAAACCCATCTTTTCTGATAGATAACATGTTCGGGATGTTAACATGGATACTTACAAGGGCGAGGATTGAAACGTATCAAAATTCCGTGCACTCTTAACTAAAGCAAAGAATATACCTCTACTGCAGTTTACGGCAGTTTAGTTTCAGTTAAGTTTTCAGCATTTTAACCCAGTTATTAACAGATTTTTTAAAAACTATAGTGCTGAAATTAGTCAGGAGATACGAGTCTCAAAAAAGTAATAATATACCTCTATTTACTCCTCCTCTAGGAATTGATTTTTTTTCACAATTCTAGTTCAATTTTTAGAACTGAAAATGTGTCGGATATAATCAGAGCGCGCAAACCTTCGCAAACGCACCTAGCCAGCCGTTCTCAGCCCTCTTAAATGCACGGCGAGGCACTGTTGCATAGATGGAACGTGTATTCAGTGCACGGCGCTGGTGAACCATCCGTGCAGACATTTTGGCACGGCGCTCGGCGTGGTGAAGCGAACACGACCAAGTTCGGTCCAGGTGGTTGCGTCCAAGACTAAAAGTCCCGCCTGGTTTTCCATCCCCTGCCCCCAGACTAGCGCCGCCAGAATCACGCCGTCGTCTTCGCTCTGGGGGTGCGTGGGCAAAGAACAAACGCGTACAAGTGAAACGATATACCTGTTTATAATCATGCTTGCGAGCTGTATCCTAAGCTTATCGACCTAGCAAAGGTTGAATTGGTTCACAGTCGACATAGTATTAAACTGTTTTTTTTTGGAACTGTGAAGACTTTCAGAGCCGTTGTTTTATGATCTTTTATTATTTCCGGTTTGTACTATGTTTACATTTATAAAACTTGTCTGTTGTCGACGTTTCGCCTGTTGGTGAAACAGGCATCTTCAGGTGGACTTGGTGGTGGTTCACTTGCTTAAAACTTTTCCTTGGTTGAAATCAATTTTTGAAAACAATGTCCACAACAATGGAAACAATGTTGAAAACAATTTGAAAACAATGCTACCACAGGCGAAACGTCGACAACAGACAAGTTTTATAAATGTATACTGAGCACAAACCGAAAATAATAAAAGATGAACTGTTTTTTTTATATAATTGAATTCTTTTTACGTCCTTCTTACGAAAAAGAAAAAGAAAATTATTGGACCCAACTTAAAACGAATGAAATACAGTGAAGAGTGAAGAATATTAATGTCACTTCAAAAATACCTGACTACTCGAGGACTTGAACTCCGGATCTCTGGCTATAGCAATGACCATGTCAGCGTGAGTTTCGGGATTAAAGCTCTCGAGTAGGCAGGCATTTTTAAAGTGATATACATATTCTTCACGCTTATACTATCCATGTAAATGGCTCTATATTTGTAATTCTTGTTAAAGTGACGAGTCTTTCGAGTTTCAGGGGTTTGAGAATGAAATTTGGGCTTAAGTTCAGAGATTTCAAGGGATACTTCGTGGGCTGGGAAAGCGTTTTGATAGTCTGATTAGATAACGAGCTCATCAAGCTATAATATCCATATAAAGTATCAAACCGCGAATTGATTATAAGGCTGTATAAACAAGCTAGATTTTTTAGGCTGCCGTGTTCTGAAGCAATAGGTAAACTTTGCATGGCCATTTTTAGATAATCAATAGCAGGTGTTGGTTAAGGAAGACAATGACAACGAAAAACCGTTTTGTTTTGAACGTTTGGAAGCAGTTGTATTTATTAAACAATAATATTAAACATATCACATATTGATATGCATGGAAATGAAAAAAACAGGATGGTTTTGGAAACCAAATATATGCTGAACATTTTTCCAGCAGTCATTTTTTGCTACATTATAATAACAAGACTACAAGACTATTCGCGGATGTTGTTTATTTTGGTGAAACAGTATTACTGTATTTCCAACAACCTGCGTTGTTTGCGTAAGGTAACCAATTGTATGTGCATGCCAAACATGACTGCACAAGGACACAGTGTTGTTTACTCAAACGGTTGGAATATAAATCATGGGGTTGGGTGTTTTTTCGTTGTTTCCTAGCCGTAAGCTCTCGTTTCAATCCTCCGGTATTGTGTATGGAGATTTGGGACCAAGGAGGCTGTAAGGACAATAGTTACCGATCTCGAGAGGCCTACATAGTTCCGTAAAATGGAAGCATTTTTTTTTATTTCAAACAGGTTTAGCGGCCATCTTGCTTGAGATCAAAAAAAAATGCGCATTGCAGCTAAGGCCTCTAGGTAGCCTATTAAGGGTGCTCATCTGAATATCGTTGAAATTGACGGAAGTTTCTGAGATTTTAGATATTTATGTCCTGCGTCGGAATATCCAAAAATTCTTTCTCTTATGTGCATGGCACTGGAATTTGGTTGACCCTGGATGGCCTCCAGCACAGCAGAATGCCAGTGAATTTTCACATTCAAATATCCCTCCTCTATAATTAATTCGTGAAAAATATTTCAAATGCAGGTCCGTTTTAAATTCATTCAAGTTTCCGTGCCGTTAAAACTGTAAAAATTTTTGAATCAGCCAATCAAAGCACCCATTTTTCGACTGAATCATTCCGTGACGCAGTGAATTATTTGAAAGGACAAATTTCTTTACAGATGTCTTCGGAAATAATTGAAATGAGCTCGCGTGTGCCAGGAATACGATGTACCATCTGTGTAGCCAGGAATACGATGTGAAATATGGCATTATCCAGGATCAACACACATTCAATGAGGTAATTCCCGTTGCAGCGCGAAGTAATCAAAATGCTCTCAAACAATAATTAATAACCATACGGCGGTGGCACACATCAAAGTTCATTCTGCTGTCATCTGACCCTCGGGGGAAGTGTTGATTGTGCCATTTACAATGGCAAATGTGTATGCACATAAATCAATTAATATTGTATCAATTATTATAGCCGGTGCGGTGGCTCTCATGCTCAAAGGTAAATTGCTTTTGGACGCGAGCGAAATTAAACAGTGGTGGACCCACAAGTTTGGTAATTTTCCAGGAGGCTCATCTACAATCAACTTAACTGTTACTTTAATGTTAACTTAGTAGTAAGCGCAAAGATTGGTTCCGATCCATTTACAATCAACCGGCTTCGCCGATGGCATTAACGTAACTTATAGGAGCTAATTTATGTAAAGGTGGTAAAGTTCATAACTGTATGCCGTACGGT
Source organism: Lednia tumana (assembly GCA_003287335.1). Classification (NCBI taxonomy): domain Eukaryota; kingdom Metazoa; phylum Arthropoda; class Insecta; order Plecoptera; family Nemouridae; genus Lednia; species Lednia tumana. Next base: position 17,589 of record QKMV01001057.1, read on the forward strand.
GGACCAATCAAACCGCTCATGTCAGTTGCCAGCTGTGACAACTGCTTTGGCTCCGATCAGCTGATATGCGGCAGCCATTTGTTTTCCAAAAAGTGAAAATCTATTGGGTTGTCTTGTAAGTTAAGGTGAATCTAGTGGCAGCTGGAAAAACTCACCAAAATTTGCGTGTATTTTAATTGCTGCAGTCAAACTGTAAGCGGCAGAGACACCAAACTTGGTTCATTCCGTAGAGAATTC
>QKMV01001058.1:0-17820 GCA_003287335.1 Lednia tumana
AAAAATGAAAACAAATATGGGCTTAGAATCTATCCGGGTCAATGCCCCTTTGCCCCAATAGGACGAGCCGTCACTGCCTAGTGCATCTTTCATTGTTTTTTGATGTAACTATTTACATAACCATCCATAATTCAATCCTAATCATGTAATCAATTTCATAAAAGACTTTTAAATTCACTCATTCAAGACATTTTGATAAAACGTGTCAAAACGCTGGGCCCCTGTTGCAGGTGTTCGTAGTCCAGCACGTGGACGTGTGCATGTTCTCCAACGGCAAGTTCAAGAACGTGGTCGCCCTGGTGACCGGACGGGACGAATGCCCGCTGGGTCCTGGCTCCTCGCTGAACCGGACGTACAACCTGCAGCCGATCAAGGGCGCCACCAAGAACTGGATAGCCCTCGAGGACTCGTTCAGCAAATCAGGCGCCTGCCTCGCGTCCACCGTCACGTGCAACTCGAGCTCGCCCGAAGACCGCAACGTCTTTGCCATCTACGTGTCGTATTACGTCAAAGTTAAGTTGCTGGTCGGTCTCGGAGCGATTACGGCGATGGGCGGCGAGTTATCGTTGAAGTTACCGTTTTCGTTGATTCATTCGTCGAGTGATTTGGACCCGCTCACGATTGCTATGTCGTTGCACACTCCGCCGCCGAAGAATAGAAATAGCTCGCTAGAAAATATCAGTCCGGTTGCATTAGTGCACGAGGTGACTAATAACGGCGACGAGAAAATGGAGGTTACGAATCACGAAGTAAAAGTCGACGTCGTTACGAATAATTCGGAAGGTAGAGCAGCATTGAATTATAATACAGACGATGAGAATAATGCGAATCGATCAACGAAAGATGAGGAGGGATGCGCAATTACCACGAAAACGGAAGTTAAGAGCGTTACGAATAAGAAGAAGGATGCTATAGAGGACGAAGATTTGATTTTGAAATGTGACAGTGAGCCAACGTGAGAATTAATCGATCCTGTTCAGTCGAAAACCGTAGCGAACAGTTACTGTAACGGACATAAGGAAACATTTACGATGCGAAAAATGTTTTGTTGCTTTAAGAGGAAATATTCGCTAACAAGAAACAATCCACAGCGTTGTTGATATTCGATGAACAGTCACGGCGATCGAAGGATTTTTGCTGTGTTTAAGAATGCCCGTACTCTCGGCTCGCCGCTTGAACCAAGTACAAGTCCACGTGAGAGCAGGCAGATATAATTATTTTCAAAATATCGAAGACGTATCCTTGTGCCTGTAGCCCTTCCTGTAACCCTTCAAAGTTTGTATTTTTGTGTCAAATATTTTACACTAGACTAGAAATCATAATATTACGATACGTTTCTTTACCGAAGTAGGTATTATAGTATAAGTAGACCGTATTACCTATTTTCTAGAGCTTTGCCAGCTAGTGAAAGAAGACACTGATTTACATCTGACGTTTGAAACTGTTAAAAATTACCCGACAAAAACTAGATGGTAGGATACCTATTGATAACAACATGTAACTTTGTGAAGACATATCAGCGTGAAAGTAACATTCAATAACCTAACGGGAACGCGAAACTACGTAGCTTCTAAGAGCCCATGCATACTGGTACAGAGAGATCTTGTGTTTAGTGAAAGAATGGAGCATATCTAGGATTGTTTGTCTTATTTTGAAGTCTGCTTGATGTCCTGTATTCACTACAGTCTATAACACTAGCCTTCAAGATAAATTGTACTATTATAAATGCTCAGGCTTTCGGGTCAAAGTAATGCAAAAAATGCAGTAGGTACTACCTATATTTTAAATGTAACATCTTAACTGTTGCACATTGAAGAAATAAAAATGATTGAATGTTCAATGCACCAAAATTTTGTTAACAGTAAAATACCTGTAATACCTATGTGTATTTTAATAAAAAATATTTCAAAAAATGTCAAGTGAGTATCGTGACTGGGCTTGATAACTTTGCTAGCGACGAGAGAAAGTAAGAGAAGCTTTGAACAGTTAAAAAAATGTTGTGTTGAATTTTTGGCTGACGGATGACGTGCTTCAGTTTCAATTATTTGCTTTCATTTGGTAACACGTGTTTCACATCACGGCTAGGTATTATTAGTACATATATAAGTATAACATAAAAGTTGCAAATATCATTACTGCAACCATTATCATGTAAATGTTATGTCGTAAGTGTAGACATTTCACAATAGTGTATGTCTGTTAAATTTAAATATTGCGCCACATATAGATAAATATCGCCTTAGGTAAGTAACAGCATGGCACTTACAGTGATACTCGCCCCATTTGAAACCTCGCACCAACATTTTGAACGGCTCGGATCCATCTGCTGTCTCCGGTCCGTAGACTTTGATGAGGACATACTTGAACGTGCCGTCATCGTCGATCTCCACTTCAGGAATGCTTGCTAATTTTTCACTCGCCATTGAAAAGACTCGGCAAAAATTGGCACACACCCCTAAAAGACATAAAGTAAGTATAATAGCTATGTACAGATGCATGCATTTTTTTTAAACACTGCATTCACAGACAATCTAGAGTGTTATCTTCAGGTAGGTGGTGAGCCATAATCCACGTAAGTAGCTATGAAAAACAGTCCAAATAGACGACTTGCAGAAAGGCTTAATCCAGTGTAAATAAGGCTAAATCAAAAAATATTCCCATTAGAAATGCATTGTCAAACAAATTTCAATCGTCTCTGGAATGGCATTTTGCAAGTGGTCTATTAGTCTTATCTAGCGTTTTACAAGTATGACAGCTTAAATTTGCCGCTAAATTACACCATTTAAATCGTTAAAATGCACACAGGCATGTACCCCGTCGGAAGCTTTGGTAATCACAGTGCTTATAATATCATGATCTATCATGAAGTGCTGTTGTAATCAGTCGCTTAAGTTTCAATATAATAGCAAAACCAGCTGTATTTTAGCGACTTAGTTTACCTCTAAATATGAATTGTCGAGCACCGACAGAAATCATTCACGGCACCTTCACAAATATGCACTCGATGAGAACGCTATCTAGCGATGGTTGCCAAACAAACCACCATGTGACTGAACATATGGTCGGTTGTCAGAAGCGGTCGGCGGAGTGAGTGAACATCGATTTCATCAAATTCTCTCCAAATGACTTTAACATCAGAGGCTCCTGCAGTGTGGAATTTTTTAAAAGGAGTCATCTGCGTCTATAAACCAGCTGGAATAACTGTTCGCAGTGTACGGAAGACAGTAATAGGGAACATTTGTAGAGGTGATAACCACGGGAATTTCACGACGCTTGTATTCTGATTGCGCAGTTTTCATGCTTAAATTCCCTCCACCACGTGTTGCATGTTGACACAAGCAAGTAGATTTGCTTAATTTTCTCTTTTGTTTTCAGATATGAATCACATGGAGTGTAGACCTCCAATAAATCACGTATTCATTGAAGGCAACACGCAACATGCTCTTGAAGTAAGAGTCGCTCCTAGCTATGCAGACAATGAATTGGTAGTCGGTCCACGCTACCAGACAAAAGACGTTCGCTGTTCGTGGGCAACACATCTCGGTTTACACACTTCCGGAGTATTTGGTACCACAAACGATTGATATTTGAATAAAATCGCTTTTCTGACTGTGGCTAATTAATCTCGGTCCTTTCAGTACTAGGCATCAACGAAGGAATAAATATGGCACACAAGCTACACATGTCTAGACCAATGCGTGCATATTACGTCAAAGGTCTACTGGGAAAAGCCACAGACAACTATTATGTGGATGGAGAATCAATTGAGAAGGCTTCCTTCAAACATGTTAAGAGATCAACCATTGATCGAATTCTTGCTTCAATGCAAGCTGCCCATCAGAAAGTTATGTTTGAGTAAGCAATGGAACATGTTTTTTACCGATTGCAACAAACTTATTTTGTATCCTTATAAATTTGTAGTTAATCGTCATTTCCTTCATTCAACAAAGGCAATGCGGTGTAGATATGCAGAGTCAAGCAGCGTACGAGCTTGCCATTCAAGGACCACTTAGACCCAGTAAAAACAACATACCTGTAATTTACGGGATTCGATGCGTCAATTTTGAGCCACCAAACTTCACAATAGGTAAAGTGCAGAAGTGTAGTTTTTAAAATTAATGTAGCTGTAGAAGTGTGAGACATCCTATTTGAACATTTTTTATTCCTTCGTTCTTTTCTCCATAGAAATCCAGTGCATAAACGAATACGAGGCTTACCTGAAAACGCTGATCCATGAAATCGGCATTCAGTTGCATAGCGCAGCGACGTGCTTATCCCTTCAGTGCATACGTCAGGGCTTCTTTACTTTGGAAGACAGCCTTCTTCGGAAACACTGGACCATCCAGCACTTTGTCAAAAACATGGAATCCTCGCAAAGAATTCTCAATGACCTGAAGCATAATTCAGCAACACTTATCAGCGCCCCTAGTGTGAAAGAAAATACTCTTTTAATTGCCTAATTCTAATGTTAAAAAATCTGTTTCAATTGCATTTTATAAGTAGCTAGATAAATGGATTTATATTTATTATCCTTGCTGTTTTTATTTCCATTCACGCCTTCTTTTTCTTCTTTCTCCTCACATCGATTCACAAATTCCCTAATTTACTTTCATCAATCTAAGGTACTTCCATTACAACCTTATTCTATGCTCCCACCATATTCACCTCCACATATTATATGATACTAGTATATGCATAAGATTTTGCAAAAACATCAGATCTCCCTTTGAAGCACTTTTCATATTCACCCTCAGTGTTTGCTATCGCGTAGCGAGTTTTTTTCACATTGTACCCAGGGCGCCACATATTTAGCGGCAACCGAAAGAACTGTGTTATGTGATTTTCTTCAAAAGATTAATCAAGCTGCTTTACTATACTGACCCAGTTGTATTTAAAAGACAACAGGCCGAACGGTTTAAGAACAAACGGGTCGACGATGAACGAAAATGTGACACGAAAAGAAAACGAAACAATAATGACTTGATTCACAGCCGCTGCTTGCGATGGAGGGATAACTTGTCGCCAAATGACAATACAACAAGAGTAGTATCGAGGTTACTGAGAAAAATGCCATGCAGAACAAGTGAGTTGTCTGTAATAACTGTAAGATATAGATTTTAGCATGTAGATTCTGCAATGTTTGGGACTCTTTAGGTGTGTTCGTTTTGCCTACTGCAACTTTCTGAAGAGCCATTTGCCGTTCGTTTTCACTTTGAAGTTACTGCAAGCTGCTGCAAGCTACTACATTTGAGTGAAGTCGAACACAACTTTTGACTACTTATGATGGTACATTTTGCTTCACACTGTTACAATGTGGTCCGGGCATTACACAAGTCACTTGAATTCAGTTATTCGGTTACGGTTCAACGCTCGTAAGATGGCTTGCACTGGCAATTTCATATTTAAGCTGCCACTCCTTGGTTTCCAACAATGGCCTGTTCGACAGCGCACAAGGGGCCAATTCTCAACTTTATTTTGCATGCAAGATGCACACTTATCTAGGGGCGTACAAACTGTGTTTTTTAAAACCATACCGAACCTTATCAGGTTGGCTGAAAACACTTCTCATGAAATTTACAGCATTTTCTGTGGAAAATTTGCAGCAATTTTAAATTTCCCAAAATATTATATTTGTTATGAAATAATTGCAAGGATAGAAATGACTTGCTTCCACATTTAATTTCCTACAGAACTGACTACCTAATTCACAACAAAGCTGACAAAATTGAACGTTACGGGACCGGTTTACTAGCTTCTGAACTGGTTTGTCCCGGACTTCGAACTGGTTCACACACCCGATACTTTTACATGAAATAAGCACTGCCTGGAATGACCACAATAGAAGGGGTAAACTCATGGTGCTACATTCATGACGGCCCATCTTGCATGCAATATGAATTCGAGAATTGGATCCCTAGACTATTGCCTAACATCCACTATTTCCATGGATATGCTGCAGCTACCGTAGCCCTGGGCAACCATTTAGCGGACATTAGGTAGCCCCCCTAGGCAAAATTTTCTTACTTTGCACGTAATTGCAGGATGGGCACCTCTGTTGCCTCCTTTCCGAAACTGGACGTTCCAAGGATTTAGAACGAGGCTAACCACCAGTTGATGAGCAACTTACACACAAATTTAATGCAGCCAAAAACAATTTATTTTTAAATTCAGTTTATTCAGACTGCCGTATAGATGACAGGACATTCTTAAATAACAGAGCAGGACATTAGACTACGATTTCGCCAGACGCAATCTTTTCCTTCCAGTCCTTCTTCTCGTGGGCGACGTTGGCTTTGCGTTGGGCCAGGGTGAGCTTCTTGAGGTTCCATCTCTTCGGCTTCAGTCCGGTCTTAACTACCTTCTTCATTCGAGCAGGATCGGCACGGATGTTGGCGTGTGCGGCTTTGAAGGTTCCCTCTACCTGGAATGTGTCAACAACGACTTATACTCACCAGACCACTCGCGTACAAACCACAACTAAAAAAATAGGCAGGGGCCTAGTCTCAACTTAGCTCCAAATTTTGGAAATATTTGATTCTGGTGTTTTATCAGAAGAGAAAATAACTTTCGGGGACAGAACTGCACCAATATGCTGGGCAGAATCGGGCAATCGCCTTCCAAGCACAAGAAGCGTACTTTTGTGGTGGCACGCATGACATGTTGTGGCCCACCGACCGCTTCCAGGGATGTGTTTTTGCAGTTAGTCTGGCTGGCCAAGGCTTGGCATTAGGCTTGGGATGGTTGGCTCAGCAGGCTCCGAATCCGAGTCCTACTTGAACTGGATCTACGATACTAAACTTCCAATTATATTTTATCAACCGGAGTTACAAATCTAGGTAGCTCAGGGTTAAAAAGCTCAATAGAATGATCATCAGCTTCATTTTCTATAAAATACTCATCATTGCTACACTTTTCCAATTAAGGCATGCCTACAAGCAGAATCTTAGGATACTACTAGTGCTAGCTGATAACCTTGATCAGTTGGCTTGGGTGGGGTGGGTGGGGGTTGTTCTCCCATCTTGAAGAACATCAGAAATATTAAATTGGAAACACACATTACATACACAGGTAGGGTGAACTCACATTCACAAATGCTCAGTTTTGCCGTTTTCTTTAACTCTGAATGAAGGGGTGACTCTAACAAATTAATTCCTTTGTTGGTAGTCTATTTAAACTTGGAGGTGAGAAAGCGGTAAAAGTGGCCCTTAGCTCAATGATTTTTTTTTTTCAGGAAGCTGATTTCATGTGTGTAGTGTGGATTTGTTACAGGCTATGGAGCGAAGATACGAACTTCGCAGAAAACACAGCGAACCATCGACAGTACTAGGATTACGGCCTGAGCTGCAGGTTCAAACTAACAGCTGGTTTAAACTGGATGTCTAATTATTTCCACTTGTATTGCCATCCTATTGTCGTATTGGTAAAGTTCAAAATCACGGTAAGATATTTTTCTCAAACGAATTATGATGCAGGTTCTTTAAGATGGTAGGTGGAAAAACGTACCTGATTTTGTCGATCTTAAATTCGTATAACTTATCCGTTAAGCAGCCAAGTTGCCAAACTTGGTCAACCTGGACTATTTCCCAGAAAGCTCGATGTTTACTTTGTAAACCCATCTCAGAATTGTTGAATTTTCATTTTATCAATATTCGAATACCACCATTAATATTACCTTTTTCAATGTTACCGGTAATTTTGCATCACTATCTCCACGTCTTTTGGAATTGCGTTGGGTAGCTCAGGGTTAAAAAGCTCGATAGTATAATCATCAGCTTCATTCGATAAAAAATGCTCATCACTGCTACCCAACCAATGGCAAGAATCACAAATAGACGGGGTACGTAGATAATGGATAAAGAGGAAAGAGTGTGCCTTGTCTGAGAAGAAATGGCACAGAAAGTAAGAATAAAACTTGTTGCAGTCATGGTTTGGGGCATGAGCCTTCTGGGACCGAGCTATGCAGTGAGAACCAAACTCTGCTCTGAACGAATGCTCTGTTGCTTTTGCCTTTTACTGTTTCTTCTTTAGTAATTAGTAAGCTTAGGGTGCACACCCTCTTCTGTTCTCTCAACACATATTTTAAGTCTTTGCAGATTTGACTTTCGGAAACTTAATTTGATTTGGAAAGATGAGGGACTGTGATTTACTTACCAGAAAATAAAAAAGGTCGAAAGGTATAATGCACCGATGACCGTTTTGGTTTGAAGCCTTCTTTAGCAGAAGGTTGAAGATTTAAAGCCTGAACATTTAAAAGTGCAAAGTTTCTTTCGAAGTGACTATTTTATTTTCTAGGAAGTCTGAAGTCACACATCTTTCCAAATCAAATAAAGCCAGCCATTTGGCAAACTGAAATCATCAACACATTCAGATACTCTAATTTAGCTGCCCCAACACACGGGTAAGGATAAAATTTAAGAGAGATCACGCTTGCTTACGCTGTCGGGGGAGATGCCAAGATGGATGTATTTCGAGAACTGCCTCTTGTACGCATCCTCATCTTCCTCGGCCAGCTGACGCATGTAGTCGGCGACGTGCACACCGAAGATGTGTTTTCGGTGCACTTCGGCGTTGAATTCCTTTGCCTCGGGGTCAAAGCCGGGGAACCGCTTGGTGCTGCAAAAAGAGCCGGTCGGGATTCATTAGACATAAGGAAAATTAGAGCCTGGTTGGAAGCAGATTGAGGGCTGCAGCATTCAAGCCGAAAGTGCACATGACACAAGTTTCTGTTCCTAACACATCCGCAAGGAGAAATCATGTGAGCGGAATCGCCACAAAGCTGCTACAAGCACCTTCACTTGCCTGTATTTGGTATGCCAAGTCTACCCAAAATTTAACTCAATACTCCTGAATTTAAGCTGGCCCACTACCAAGGACAGAACGATTGAACCTTAAAATCTAACCATCAAAATTTCAGATTAATAAGTCTGCTGGTTTAATCATTACTTTTTTTGTAAAACCCAACTTTGCAAGAATAAGCTGTTTTAGTTAACATCCAGTTCTGCAAAACTAAGTTATGCGTTGCAACCGACAATTGATGGCTACGAGTCTGGTTTGTCCCGAGCCACTGCCTTAGTGACATCAACGGCACAATACAAAGCCAAAAGTGTACGCTCGCCAACAAAGAACTCGTTGACAAGTTTAACCAGAGGCTAGCGTTGAGGCTCAGTCTCGTCATCGGTTCATCATTTCAGTCAAAGTTGCAACAAAATGTACAACACAACTAAAAATGACAACGAACCATGGTAGCCGAACATACTTCTAGAGGAACGACTAATCACTGCAAATGCAGCTTTTTTGAAGCCACAAGGCCCATCAAGAACCGGGAGACCCGAAGTATAAAAATTCTTAGCTACAACTTGCAGTTTAGACTAAGGCCTGTAACATCTAGTTGGCCAAGTAAAAAGTGTGAACTTTTAACAAGTTGCTGAATGTGACTGATCAGTCTGCCTTAGTGACATCAACGGCACAATACAAAGCCAAAAGTGTACGCTCGCCAACAAAGAACTCGTTGACAAGTTTAACCAGAGGCTAGCGTAGAGGCTCAGTCTCGTCATCGGTTCATCATTTCAGTGCAAAATGCTTGCCTGATTTTAAAACTCTGCCAATGAATAGTATGGGATGTATAGCCTATAGCCTATTGCCTATAAGCCTATTAACAGCCTATTTCAGGTGTCTTGTAGATAGGTAAATGATATCGTAAAAGGTAACTTTTGTGAATCACAGAACCCATTGTGATGCGATGTGCTCCATGGCTTCCTCAAAAGGAACAAGTTCAAACCACCAGAAACCCCACCAATAAAGCTCAGTGTAATAAATTACAGCCAAAGATATTATCACAGAAATGTCAAACGGTAATTTTTTTCATCATAGCTTACATTTTAGTGAGATGCAGTATGGGTCTGAACTACACTATAATCTTTCAATTTCTTTACTCTTATGTACTTCCTAATCTTAGCGCTAGTTCTCACAAAAACTTTTAATGAAAAGAACTAAATTAGAAATGCCCCCATGGAAGCCTACGGTATAAATTGCGAAACATTTGGAAATGCATAGCAGATTTTTTTTGAACACAACAATATCCTTGTATTATCATTGGGGCTATGTAAGCTGCTGGCAAATAAAATATAAGTCCGGGTGCACAAGTACTGAGCACGAGTACCAAGCCTTGTTGGCCTACGCAGGAAACCCCTGCTGGTAACTGCTAATCAAGCCTGCGCAAAGGAGGCACAAGCTAAATCAACGTAAGGGCAGAAACCCTACCAGTAAAGCTCAGTGTAATAAATTACAGCCAAAGATATCATCACAGGAATATCAAACGGTAATTTTTTTCATCATAGCTTACATTTAAGCGACACACGACAAAGATGTCTAGCCAGTACCGTCTCACAGTATTACGATATGGTAGGGGCAGCTATTATAAAACAGTTCTCACAGAAAGGTACTGCATAGAAATAGGAAGTGAAAAATAACGTCAAAAAAATCAAGAACCAGTAACAAAATTTGGAATTGTGCCTCCCCCCCTCCCCCATGTACATGATTTGATGAAATTTACTAACAAAAACTACGGGGATGAGCATTGCCTTTCGAATTCAACAGGGCCAATAATTACATAAAAATAGCACACTGTGATGCCAATACGGCTGCCCAGAATATAACAAGTTAAAACAACCAGAAACCCTAACAGTAAAGCTCAGTGTAATAAATTACAGCCAAAGATATTATCACAGAAATATCAAACGGTAATTTTTTTCATCATAGCTTACATTTTAGCGACACATGACAAAGATTTCTAGCCAGTACCGTCTCATAGTATTACGATATGGTAGGGGCAGCTATTAGAAAACAGTTCTCAGAGAAATGTACTGCGTAGTAATAGGAAGAGAAAAATAATGTCAAAAAATTCAAGAACCAGTATCAAAATTTGGAAATGTGCCCCCCGCCACTCCCCCTCTCATGTAGATGATTTGAGGAAATTTACTAACAAAAAATACTGGGATGAGCATTGCCTTTCGAATGCAACAGAGCCAATAATTACATAAAAATAGCACACTCTTATGCCAATACAGCTGCCCAGAATATAACAAGTTAAAACAACCAGAAACCCTAACAGTAAAGCTCAGTGTAATAAATTACAGCCAAAGATATTATCACAGAAATATCAAACGGTAATTTTTTTCATCATAGCTTACATTTTAGTAATGAACATTTTAGTGACACATGACAAAAGATTGTTTAAAGCAAGTATCGTCTCCTAGTATTACCATTAGGTAGGGGAAGCTAAGCTATAGAACAGCTAGCCTATTATTAAACAGAAGTGTCAGAGGTAGGTACTGGGTAGTTGTAGGAGAAAAATAAAATTTCAAAAAACCAAGAACCCGTACCAAAAATTTGGAATTTGTTTCGTTTACCCCACCCCATTACATGTAGATGATTTGATGAAATTTACAACAAAAAATAACTGTGAGCATTGCCTTCTGAATATGACTGAGCCAATAATGGCATACAAATAGCACATTGTGATGCAACTACGGCTGCCCAGAATATTTCAAATTAAAACAACCAGAAACCCCAACAATAAAGCTCAGTGTAATAAATTACAGCCAAAGATATCATCACAGAAATATCAAACGGTAATTTTTTTCATCGTAGCTTACATTTTAGTGACAAGAAGAAATTATCATATTTAGCATATAACAAAGAGCACTTTACCTAATAATTAGGCAGACTAAATAACGGAAATGGAACAATACTATGCCACGAGTCAGAGCTACCCGACAGGCAGCACGGCAAGGGACGAGCGTTGCCGCTCTGTCTAATCGTTGTTTCATCATTTCAGTACGTGAAGCATGCACGGTGTGTAAGCCGACAATCAACGGTGAGAAGGTGAACTGTTTAGCCAAGGGGACGAATGATTAGTTATTAAACAGATGCTCAATTGTTACGTGGAAAGTGTTTTAGATTGATTTTTTCAGATCTGGTATCATATTGGTACTCTTCTAAGTAAATTTGAACTGAATTTCATTTATTTGGTGCCACCAAAGTGTTACTGCTGTATATTTTCTTGTTCTTGTCAATTGAGAGAAACAAAAAATGGCAGCACAAGAGGTAGGCAGCCTTAAACTTAATTCATTTTAGTTAACATCCAGTTCTGCAAAACTAAGTTACGCGTTGCAACCGAAAATTGATGGCTACGAGTCTGATTTGTCCCGAGCCACTGCCAAGAATATCGAATGAACTGCTCAACACTACCAGACAAGGTGCCCCGGTAGAATTTCCAGCTGTTCGGACATTCGAAATGGGTATAAACAGTTGCAACTGACTGATCAGTCTGCCTTAGTAACATCAACACACATTACAAAGCCAAAAGTGTACGCTCGCCAACAAAGAACTCGTTGACAAGTTTAACCAGAGGCTAGCGTAGAGGCTCAGTCTCGTCATCGGTTCATCATTTCAGTCAAAGTTGCAACAAAATGAACACATGGTGACCATAACTAAATATGACAACTACCCATGGTAGCCGAATGTACTTCTAAAGGAACGACTTATCACTGCAAATTAGTGATGGGCAGACGGGAATATTCCCAACTCCAGAAATTATTCTTGAAATGAGAGATTTTTGGTTTTTGAAAATGAAGTTATGTAAGAATTAATAATAGGTTGGTGGTACTGGCCTTGGCTACACACTGCACAGGTGTAACCTAACCTAAAACTTGACTTGTCAATGTCATTGAATTTGGAGTTGGCTTCCTAGTTACTGCATGGAATGTTCATGTGTTCTAACTTTGTAAGCATACAATACAAATACAACATAATATAATATGAGCCAAGAGAAGGCAGCTGTTTGGTGTTATTTTGAAAAGTTGGGGCAAGGCCTGTCTTGCAAATTCTGTAGGCATAAGTACACGGTAAAAAATGCAACAAATGTTTGATACACCTGCAAAAGTATGTGAAAACGCCGGGTGAAGTGAAAAATCTCATTTCTGGCGTCAAAGATGGAGAAAGAACCAAAGGCCATGGATTTGTAGCTCCAGCTCCAATCAAAAACTTAAAGCAAGGAAAATCAAAAAGCGTGCTTTAAAGTCAATTTTCCTGAAAAATTCCCCAAATTCCCAACATTCCCGGGAATATTCCCAAAAAATGAATTCCTAAAATTTGCCCATCACTACTACAAATGCAGATTTTTATAACCATAGGACCCGACAAAAACCAGGTAACCAGTAGTATAGAATATCTTAGCCAAGGTGCTTTATGTGTCTGATCAGTCTGCCTTAGTGACATCAACGGCACAATACAAAGTCAAAAGTGTACGCTCGCCAACAAAGAACTCGTTGACAAGTTTAACTAGAGGCTAGCGTAGAGGCTCAGTCTCGTCATCGGTTCATCATTTCAGTCAACTTTGCAACAGAATTTAGAAATGGCAGTCGAAACTACGTGGCAGCAACTGGCCAGTGCGTTCGTAAACCACCTGGATTAGTGGGTGTTGTCAAAAGGTGGCCGTATTTGGGGAGCCGTTACGAGAGCAGCTCGAAGGGATACCGGTGCCTGAATTGAATAGGTGGCGGATACAAAACGTATGACATGAGTGTGGACTACCTGACAACTGACTAGTGCTAGCTACTGGTCAAGCCAGTGCATCACATACCTGTGGGGAATGTTGAGTCCCCCGTCGACTGCTCCCTTCATGGCAGCGTAGACGCGAGCGCCGGTGGAGGTTCGCATGAGGCCGGTATCTAGGGCGCAACGGAAAGCTCCGGGTCCTCTCTCAACAGCCTCAACATTGTATTCCTCGCCAGTCACCTCAGTACATCCACTGTACAGCTTATCCAGATGGAGTTTCTTCAGCAGCTGTTGTAACAGAAAATAGGAGTCAACCGAATGAGCAGCAAGCAATTTGTGTGATTTGTTGCAATAATAGTATGAATGAAGTTCTGTAGGCATAAAATAGTAAACTACCTGGATCCCTAGGGTTTATGTTTTTGGATAGGAATCAATTTCACAATACAGGAATTAAACTAGTACCTACTAGGCTACTACCAGCGTGGCTCGTGGGGTATGGACGATCAGATCCGAGATTGAACACGGGGAAACTAATCTTGTTGTGATGTGACTGTACTAGGCTACACAGATATTGCTCTTAAACATAATTGGTATTTCCTTGATCAATTTTGTAGCACGAAGGCAAATAAGTTGATATCTTCGATTGTAATAAGCAGGACAATAAGTAGCCCAACTTACTACGTGCGTATGTCTGTGGCCAAAGTTACAAAAGTTGCAAATTACAAATTTAACTGAGGTTTCCTGAGCAAACCCAAAGTAGGTGTCTACATTCATAATAACATAAGACAGTAATGATAAAACCAAGTGATCCCGACAGCATTGTAAATATACTTCACTCCGTTCCAAATATTGAACTCGGCTAGCAAATGAGTCTCCTGGAATTACCAAAGTATCTACTTCAATACTCTATCAAGTCATCCCTAGTTATACCCAGTCATCAACCAGCTTCTCGGTGCATTGAAAGATGTTATATCCCTGAGATAGCCCAACCAATTTAACAGGACAACTCACCAAGACAGGCACTGCAAAAACTCAGTTTTAAAAAGCTCAATGTTTGTCAACATTTTTTTTCTGTAATGTATGGGTTTGAATCATTGTCATTGAGTGCCAAGATTATAATAGTCGAGTCAGCCTAAGAAATAGTATGGCATGACTTCTTACCCTTCGTGCAAGCAGCAGACCGGTGCAATAGGAGGAGGCATAGTTGGTCAAACCAGCTCTCACTCCATATCGAGGTAGCTCATGGCTGTAAGCCGAACACAGGACCATGTCACCTTCAATGCGGGAGAATGCAACCTGAAACAACATCATGTATTCATTCAGAGGAAAAGTGCAAAACATCAGAGGGGATTTGAAGGGTGGCTGCATTAAATCGCCTCACAGTTTTAGAGTTGCACATCAGCACCCTAGACATATATAGGTAGGTAGGTGGGTAAGATACCTGGGCAGGTGGGTGGGTAGGTAAGATACCTGGGTAGATGGGCAGGTGGGTAAGATACGTGGGTAGATATTAAGGGTTAAACATTGCATCGGCACCTACCTGGCAAGTGACATCCTTATTCGAGAAGCGCACAATCAGTCGGTACTTCGGGGTGTTGTATTTATTCTTATCTTGAATTGTAAGCCGCAGTCTGGCATAGTAATCGGTTTTACCTTCACGACGCCTCTTGAACTTAACTTGAAACCTCTTGAAGTACTGCTTGTTCTTCACCACTTTCACGAAACCCTGTAACAAAGTAGTTGATTTGAAAAGAGCATGGCCATTATTCTAGCCTTTTAGTGCCGCATGCAAGATGGTAGGCACACTTAGCACCAATTTTTCGCCAACGATGAATGAAAAGAGAATACCAAAATGTGTGGATTAATTTCTAGATATATACGTGGCTAATGTAGGAAATGTCAGAGATCTCCAGGAACTGACAGAAAGGGAGGAATGCTCGCTAGAATAAGGAACCAAACTGCATTGAAACCGCCAGGGTGATGTGGAGGCACAAAATTGAATCCGTGATTATAAGTGGAATCCTACTCCAACAGTAGGAGGTAAACGCTCAAATACGTAGAACTATACTTGATTATTCCAATTGTAATACACATACAAACTCTACATACCATTTTAACGCTAAATTACACTTTTATAAAAATGGATTTCCCTAACGCAACACGCAACATAGGTTAACCTGCACCAAGGAAATCCGGTGCGTTCTAAATAGCAAGGAGTAGTTCTCTAAGTCTCCGTTGTGTCCCTGAGTTCGCATGCGGAATTTCCATTGGTCAAAAGATGTTTCCTGTCAAGTGTCAAGATTTTCAGTATCCAATAATATTATAATGATTTTTGATATACCCAGAAAGAAATATTCAATAGCAACGTGCATTGAAATAGTAAAGTCAGTAGCACATATATTTGTTTAATTTGATGACAAATTCAACGTCAGTCACAACAGCTAAGCTGACAAAATGGCGCTATTCAATTGAAATTTGAAACACATGTCTCAAATTCACATACCAAGCATTAGCAACGGTTAGTTGAATGATATTGGTTTTGTCCGATATTTTTTCTAATAATTGGTTTTTACTATCAAAAGACCAGAAGGCGAGGTTAGACCCAACATATTTTTTCCTAGTACTTTTCTAGATATTGTGCCGGCCCTTACCATTGATCCATTCTTTGGTCCGTGTTGATCTGTTTTTTTGATTCTTGAAACGCATTTAGGTTCATAGCGTCTTGTTGAGAAACTCCATTGATGCTGATTGTTAAAACTAGGCTAGACCAGGGCTGGTATTCGGAGAAATTGAAAATTGGGCTACTAAAGCACTAAAGCCAAAAGAGCAATCAATAGCTATGGTTCCAAATAATGATTTAGGTATGTCAGTGATAAACTTGCGTAAGACTAACAGGCAGTAAGTTATTACATTTTTAAGACTCGTGTCTTTTGTCTAATTTCAGCACTAGTTTTCAAAAAAACTGGTAATTAACTGGGTTTAACTGCTGAAAACTTCTAACAAACAAACTGCCAACGTTTTGCTAACTATACTGAAAGCTTCTTGTCTTGCCCAGAAGAAGCTTTCAGTATAGTTAGCGAAACGCTGGTAGTTTGTTTTTTAGAAGGTTTAAGCAGTTTAATCCAGTTAATAAACAGTTTTTTTGAGGGCAATAAGTTGCTTGTTGGCAAAATGTTTTGACAAAATATGCTGCTAAGACAAATTAAATTAGTAACATAAAATAACATTGAGAAACAAGCCTATCAACAACCAAACAAGACATGGCAGAAAGAGGGGAGAATTGGATTGTGTGGAAAAATGGTGGAAAGTAAGGTGAGCCCTCATCTTTTTCAAATCAGTTTCTTATAGTTTTCAAACTGCCTCCCAACCTAACTGTGATCGAGTGTGACCATACCATCCACCCACAAAGCGGTGAATTTCAGCCTCCTTGGTTGCTAGCGGATACCGATGTGCTATAAACAACTCCATCTGCAAATGTTTGTCGATGCATTGTGCAGGGGTGCAGCAGGGCAGGGCAGAGTGGCGCCCTGGTCCGAAAGGTCCGTTTTGTCACATCTCGGCGTAAGTTTCCAATTTCAAAAGTAATAGCGATACGTATTGGTATTTCTGTCTGCACTTTGTACTCAGGGCATGTGTTTCATGAGTTTTTAAAACCAATGCTCAAATCCCACTGTAGTAACGTCCTAGGTAAAAGGGCTTGAGCAACTTTTAGTAAGTACTTATACTTGTTATAAATGTATTCAGCAAATTCAGTTTCTCTAACGTACGTGAAGAAATGCTTATTATTTCTCTCACTTCAGAGGCTGAACACTGAGTCATTTATGAAGAAAAAAATTACCCATGAGATGCTAACTAATTTTTTCACACTTATGTTTCGAGACCGTCACGTGATCAGGAAGTGCCTAGTAGTAGTATCACGTCACCCAGTTGACCAAGATCATTTACATCATCAGAGCTGCTATAAGCTTTGCGCTATTGCAACGAATATTAATAGCATTTCAAAAATGTCTTTCTGCTGGAGAATCAACTCCCGACCTCCGGTTTTGATGATGTTGCTCCTACCGTCTGCAATTTCTCGAGCAGGCAGACACTTTGTAAGTGATATTAATATTCTGTGCAAGTAAACCAGACATGTAAATGGCTTCAAGTTGGATTTCTTTATCAACTTTGGGCTTTATTCTAATACTGTAATCTATTCAATGAATTTAATTTAATAAATAAATAAATCCCCAATTGAAATTAGGCAGAAGACATGAGTCTTAA
>QKMV01001060.1:0-17815 GCA_003287335.1 Lednia tumana
GTGTGTGTGTGTGTGTGTGTGTGTGTGTGTGTGGGTGTGTGGGTGTGTGGGTATGCGTGTGTGTGGGTGGGTGTGGGTGTGGGTGTGGGTGTGGGTGTGGGTGGGTGTGTGTGTGTGTGTGTTTGTTTGTGTGAACGCGGCAACGTCACGGGTTGGGGGGTCGAGTTGATCAAAATAGTAATTGGTTCATTGGACACTTTTGGTTGTGTAATCAGCAAGACCATGCTGTGCAAGACCATGCCATGCCAAGACCATGCCAAGACCATGCCATCAGCAAGACCATGCCATGTCTCGAGCAAGACCAATGACTCATTCCAAGACCCAGTTCTCTCCCGAACAGAACGGGGTCTTGTTGGATGGTCTTGCTGGATGGGTGACCATTCATCCAACATCCAGCGCAATGTGGCTTAGCCTCGGTGATATCACGAGAACCGATATATCCAGCATCCAAACCGTTGAAATTCTCTAAAAAATACAGCTATTTTACACCTCGTACAGCCCCATGATATAGACCTCGCGAAAGCGCGAATTAGTGGAGGAATCCCATGCTGTTCGAGTTGTACCGTCCTTCGGAAGGGACGTTAAGCGGTGGTCCCCTTGGTGCTTTTCTACAATATTAGGGTACGTGCCGACACCGGGTTTCCCCCCTTCCGTATTAGGTTCAACATCATCCTTATTATCACCCATTCATTCACCGACGCCAATAGACCAATGCCACAGGGCTAGTTGTCATTACAGTGCGTTGTTAAACACCGACGCCAATAGACCAATGCCACAAGGCGCAGAGCCGAGCGTCGTTTCACGACACAATCAATCAATCAATCAAACGATGAATCTATTAATGTATCTGAAAGACAACCACGTCATTTCATCTTCTTCAAAAGACAGCCAAAAATTAATCTTGAAATTAAATTATTGAACGAAGGGAGAGTTGAGTATTCCAAGCACTTCAAAAACTGAATAAGCATACCATCCAGATTGCATTCTCTATTACAATTTTTGCAGAAGTTATTTTTATTTTGTAAAGACACAATTTGCCAGAATTGTTATTGGAACTGTAAAAGAGTGGTGATGTCACCGAACAGGTTCAAGCCTTCATGATATCTAATCGCGCCAATGAGAAGCTTGGCTTTACATCGAAACCCTGGCAACAGACTGTCATAACAATTAAATTAAATCATACAACAGGTTGGAAGATAGGCGTTTTTGGGCAATTAAGTTAAGGCCCGTTTTAAAACCGACACAGATCGCTCGCAATACAACGTATACATGGAACAATGTACACATGTTCTACTTTAAGCTGAACACAATCAAGGGACACAAAATGTAGAAGCATATTGCCGATTATGATAATTGATATATTTTGTTTTGGTAAGTCTTAAGTGCGGAAAACAGTGTACTCTGTTCTAGCTTCCACACTTCACTCCATGCCACCCTGTACAACCACACTTGAAACCACACAATCTATTTTGAATTCATCTTCGTGACCCTGCCCCCCCCCCCCTCATTATGCAAGCGATGGAATTTCACCTCCCCCTAGTATCAGCAATCACATAAAGGACAGGTCCCCTGGCCCCCTCACGATCAAAATATGGGTTACGTAAAGCTTAACGGGGAACCTGTCGGTGAATCGATATGACGTATCTACAGAGTTCGATTGATTGTTACTTGGCAGTTGCCCATTCTATTGGCAAAAACTGATCATGCATGCAACAACCGGTCCGATTAAAGGTTCCCACAGGAGTTGAGCAAATAGGAGGCTGATCTGGAGTGGACAAGTGGACGAGACAGGAGACAGCCGAAAGGGAAAAGAGGGGGAATGTGACCGATTTCTGCTAGTACGTGACCAGGAAGGCAAATAGTATGTGTCTGGTGTGGCTTGTGTGTGTGTGTGTGTGTGTGTGTGTGTGTGTGTGTGTGTGTGTGTTAGCTATAGGTGTACATCATATGCATGTGTCGGCTGCAATTGCATTGCACATGGTTTAGTCGCTAATCATCGCGCATCGATAACTCCGATAGCTATACCTCAGTTCGGTAATATAGTTGGAAATGCAATTTTATTCTGTACGAGAACTTGACATAGCTCAATAAAGTTTCGGTGTTGAACCGAAACATCGCCTGATCGTCTGATTAATCGAGGCATCGTCAACATCGCCTGATTGATTTTCTGTGGCTCACACAGCTTTGAATCAGTTTTATTGGATATAAGTTTAATCCATTTCAGCGCCTACCTCTTCAAAAAATGTCTCTGTTGTCCTGCGACCACGAAGAGACTTTAACGTTGCCCTGCATGCATGTAGATACCAAATTCAATATCGAATCGAATGCCGGCCATAGATCGCTCAAAAGAACGCAACAACAGCTCCCCGGCCCCACACTTGGTTAACTTTCACTCTCGATCACCGATCTCCATAGTCCATACTCCAGTTTGGCAAAGTGTGGGTGGAATTAAATTGCTGCTGTCTCCCTTCCTCCCACCCTCCCACACCCTCTCCTAGAGCGCAGTTTGCTTCACGACAACACTCATCAGAGATCGGCTGTGTCTGGCTTTGGCAACCCAAAAAATGTAAGTATTCGTATCTCGCCCTTGAGCTCAACACGCGGAATCCTTACTTCGGTAGGTAGGTACCGTACTTATACCGTTTGAAGCCTGGAATGCACCCCCTTCCATAATTAAACCATTTTTGTACAGTTCGCGATGCCTTCTGATACCCAACTGTTTACTTGGAGTTTTCTAGCGTTGAACTGGCTTTGACGCGTACATGCTATGGTTGTGGTACGAGTTTTATGTTGAGAATGGTACAGGAAGAAAAGAGAGGTATTTAGCGAGTGAGACAGTGGTATGGCGAAGACAAAGGAAGGTTGTGAGTGTGCTCGCAGCAAGGTAACGTAAGGTAAAGTAAGCTTGCTCTAAGAAAGGATGAAAGGAAGGAGGTGGTCTAGCTAGCTGGCTGGCATCGTCGAGCCGAGCTGAGCCGAGGCCAGGTGATGGGCTGGGGCAGCATACGGCTAGAATTGAGCAGCACCACACACGAAAAGTTGAAAACACCAGACCAAACGAGACTGCACGCATCAGCGAGTCAGGCACGGACAGACAAGCGAACTGGCATCCGCAAAAAATGTTGGTAGTACCCCAATTTGACACGATCGTCTTATCAAAGAATACAATTTAGAAGTGAAATTTTCGAGCGGATCTGGTCATACGACGATAAGAATGTTTGCCAAGCTAAGAGCCAAGGTTTTTGGATCAGAATCGAGCTACACAATGTGTGCTGCTCCTCTGATGTCACTTTGCGAACATAATATGCTGGAAGCCGAACAAATTTTGTCGATGTAAATTCGGCATGCGCCCATGTATAATGGATACCTGGACCAGAAGACCATTTACTTCCTTTTATTATAGATGCAAATGAAACATCTCCTTTTCGTTCGCATTTGATTTTAAACCTTATGCGACTGTGGCTGGAACTAGAAGTCTACCTTCTGAAAATATCCAATCAACTGCTCAAAGTCCACCAATTGTGCTATCTTATAATCAGAGGCCAACTTTTTGTGCCAATATGCGGATACGGCTAGAATATGGTAGGCAATAAGTGCTACTCATTCAAAAAATGTTAATCATCCAGAATTTTTCAAAAGACAACATAGTTCACCGCCATAAGCTTCTCAGCTCACTTATTTCTAGCGTAATATACTATGTACACAGTATACCAATGTATGCGAAACTCCAAACTCGATATCTATCGCGTTTTGCTATACCCAGTCTAAAATATAAATACACAACAGTTACACATTACTCGGTCACGCGTGTGTATTTTTAGTAGAGTGTTTAATCGATTGAAGCATGTCTTTGCAATGTGTCCAAGGAACGTCGAATTCGACTCGAATTGCGTATTGCTGCCTCTTTGATTGGCGCCATTAACTTGATCGTAATCTAAAAGACAGTTATTTGGTGTTTCCATTCTCTTACCTGGGCTTGTCTGCCAGCTGAGTCCACCGATGAACATCTTTCTGCACACAAAGAGAACAATACGTAAGTCATAGTTACAGTGACTGTCACAAGTAAGGAGTCGCAAAACTAGGATTAGAATTTAACAGCTCCCTCGTATAATTTTTTAATATGTAGGCAACTATAATTTTACAAAGACATGTTCGGAGCAAATATATCGCTCTTGTCTAAATTAATGAAACGTCGATAGCACATCACTGACAACAGTTTTTTTTTATGAGCAAGTAGATAGCTATTAAAAATGGGCGCCAAATACTTTTAGTTTGGGAAACTTCCGTTAGAAAATTAGCGCTGCCATCAGCAGCGTGCGGAAAAGCAATAGGCAAGCATGCCCGTGTTGTTCTACGCATTTGTATGTGGAAAAGGAAGACCATGCGAAACATGTCTTCTCGATAAATAAATTAAATTGTTGATTGAACTCAATCCTTAAGCTATGAACCGCGTACACTAATCCACAAAGAATACGATTAAACTGAGTTATAGTAAACAAATTGTTCGAATCTTATTCTACTTAGCGTTTAAACACTCAAGTCGAAAGAAGAGAAGAATTGCGTAGGGATCAAACTGTTCGAATTAAAACACGATAAATATTTAGGCGCTGAGCAAAAAAGATTACGTATTTTGTCACTTTGTATCGTGATCGAAAAAGACATGTGTTATTCTGGAGCGTTGCGCATCCGTTTCCCTCTCACTCTATCCAATCCTCGTGGCAATGTCTCCTCTCTACCAAACTACCAGCGGCTCGATCAAGGATAATATGCAGATGAAGACTACTAATGAAACTGATCTTTATTACTCAAAGAATAAGCGCCGGCCGGTGCATACCGGTCGACCACGTTGTCCTGGCTCAGTTCCGCACTACGAGTCGATATTACACGATTCTCACGGCAACTCGAAGGTTACCATTCATTTGCATGTGCTCAGACACATACGGCGGGCTTGCCGCAATGGATGATTTACAAATAATACCCACAATAAAAGTAAACAAATGATGTATTTTTTATTATAATTATCAACCTACCCTGGATCGTTGGGCACCTCTGCCGGGGAACCACCAGCTACACTCTCTTGAGTTTGAGACTCCATATTAAACTGTATTTTGATCGTTTTCTGAACTACGACTAAAAACTAAGGAGAATATAGACCCGTGCTAGGATAATCAGCTCCCCTTTTTCGCACGTTCGGGCACACTAACAACACGATACTGGAAGATAGATGCGACTCCTAGGCGATCTGCGAGCGCGCTGCTCCTACAACGTTGGAAGGGAGAGGGGACTATTTGGGCACGTGAAATGCGCGCGCACGAGATATGATGGAGGCACCGTACAGGAGCTTTGATTGGACACAGTTCGCGCACAGGACATAGTGCGGCTATGACGCAATGTGGCCAAAATGCTCGTGCGCGAAAGCGCATTAAAGATTCGGGAAAAGAAAAGCTGACGATACCTCATGGAGTCAGTTCACACTAGATATAATCGTATAGTACCAATAATCATATGGTAGTTAGTATTAGGCTCTGACCGGTAACTACGTGGGTACCTCCATTCGTATCTTCGACGTTTATCATCCCTTCAACCTATAATAGATTTACGACCTGAAAGCTTACAATCCGAGATAGAATAAAGCATAATATAATATTAAACAGAGACCTACCCAAGATTGAATAAGATTCATAATAAACATTACAGTAGCCACAACTCACATTTCTGCTCAGTCAATTTCTCATTACCTACTTCCCGTACTTCCAATGATGGTAAATGGTATCAAGTAGGTGCTAGCAGCTACATACCTGCTCTGCAATATTTACTCGAGTGCCTAGACAAAATTATTCTGCGTTACAAAACTGTTGTAGATATTTTAAAAGGCGAATTGAATAATTGTGTATTACAAATATTCAACGTATATTGTAATGGTATTTAAAATGCAGATCGCAGATTGTAAAATTAGCACGCATTCCTAATTTTTTGGTACCCTATTGAAAAGATGTAACCTCAACAAAACATAGCCATGCAAAAGTAAAAATGATCGTGTGCTTAAGCTTAGAATAGCTTTATTAAAGCAGTAACATGTTCTAGATAGTCCTGATAAACCAAGAAAATAATAATCAATGGCACATGGCAATATGGCACAATATTGTGGTACAATACCTAGACAGCAAATGTATATAAGGTTAGCCAAATACCCTATATATCCTAATCAAACGGTCTTTACACATTTGGAATGAAATAGATGATAAGAGCTCTAAGTCTAAACTAATCGGTAAATAGCAATCAGCATAGGCCTAACTGTTCTCCCTGTGGTCTAAAACCTTAGCAGACTATATTTATTGCTACAACAATGCCAATAGTGATTATCGAGAGCCACATATCAAATTCACCTCAAATTATTAATTTTACAACATTTTATAAAAATATTTATCTTATGTAGATTGTAGACCTTACAAAAAATTGTTCTATTTTGTAGTACAACATTATGTTATAGTTTGATTGGATAATACTTCGATGGACTGTGCCGACTTTAAGGTCATTGCATCTTTTGTTTACTAAAAATTCTATTAATTTAAACATTTTATCTAGTTTTACAACACTCTTAGCTATTACAGAAACACTTCTAGCTCTGTCTTTAACAATTTAATTTAATATTTCACACCTGACAACAGTCAGCAAATTAGGCCCATTAAATGAGAAAATTATATCACTGATGTAATATAGAAGTACATTTTTCACAGGGAAGTCTATTTAAGTCAAGGTAGGTACTTAGTATTTAGGGTAACATCATATATTATAAGTTATCACGAAAAGGTAAATATGGCTTGATGAGCCATGCTATAATTAATAATTGATCAGCACACCAAAAGGGACAGGGGTATACACCGTTTGTACATTTTCGTTGTTTTTGAACAAAAACAAATTTTCAGATCATAACCAATTGCTAAACTCTACTCGACCAGCCCTTCGAGCGAGCTGTCGTAGGTGAAGTGGCCAGCCAGCAGAGCCGAAAGCGTGGCGTGCGATGCAGACAGTGTGTCCACCTGGCTGTTCCACGTTGCAAGCTCCTGGTGCAGGCCCATTGTTGGTGAAAGACTGTGTCCGGTGAGCAAGTGATGTCCCGTGTGCAGGCGGATGTACTGGGAGTCCATCAAGTGGTTGGCTGCCAGCGCAGCGATTGATGAGCACTCCAGCAACTCAAGCGCTTCGGACGGTGTGGAAGGACCTGAATCTTCCAATATGGTAGGCGGTGGAGTCATGGCCGATAGAATGCACTCGGCACTCAAACCTGCCGTGTTGACCATAAGTAGATTCGCTTCGTTAAGACTCAGGCCTAAATCACAGAAATCTGGCTCCATATTAGCCAAGCCAGTGTTCATGTGATTTACATAGGCACGGATCTTTTTCAACATGAACTCGGGCGCTTGAAAACCTTTAAGCTCGTGTAATATGAGATTGGGATTGTTTCTGTACTCATCAGTCAATGCCAACTCTTGGATGTCTTCGAGGACCATGAGGTAAGCTTTGCCGCCTGTAGGTGGCATCAGATTATGTCCTGAAAGCCACTCCTTGTCCTCTTGATCTCCCGAGTATTTTAACAGGCCTGGATGTTTGATATAAAGACGCCCTCTTGTCTGGCCAAAACCTAAAACCTTATTAGCTCTGGCTCCCATTACAAACAGGGTGTCTTGATTGATTCTTGATGGATCCCATTTGGGCCCTTCCCTTCGTATGGGCTCACCGCGCATCGGTTTTAGTGACAATTGGCCGCTCTGCATTTGGCCTGAAAGTCTCGGTTTACTCTTTTTTCTACGGACAGACTGGCTAGCTTCCGAATCAGTGTCAGACTCTTTCCTCTTTCTGAAGAGTGGACTGCGAGAATTTGGACGTCCGAATCGGTATTCTCCAATGCTTCCAGTCTCCGAGTCACTCAACTCATTGTAAGGCGAGCTTCCCCGAGACTGGGATTCATTTCTATACATTTGCTTGGCTTCTTCCAGTATTGCACGGCATACATCCCTCACATGATCTTCGGAGACGCTGTTACTTCCCAAATTGGCGCGGATATTGTCAACGGCAGGCTGA
Source organism: Lednia tumana (assembly GCA_003287335.1). Lineage (NCBI taxonomy): Eukaryota > Metazoa > Arthropoda > Insecta > Plecoptera > Nemouridae > Lednia > Lednia tumana. Next base: position 8,083 of record QKMV01001060.1, read on the forward strand.
AAGAAGTTCTGAAAAAAGACAAACAGTTCAGAATTTTGATCAAGTAAACAAAACTTACTTCTTCACACTATGCATTATACCACAATTGAAACCTAGAGCTACAGAGGAAATACTGGCTATGATAGGAAAAATAAAAAAGATTTCCTTTTCATGGCTTTCAATTTTTATCACGATGCAATTACATTACACAAGGTACTCATTTTTTCAATCGGACACAAACGTCGGCTGTAGAAGTTGTATACTTAACATTTCTGGAAAGTAAGTACAGAGGTATGGTGGCTATAGTAAGAATTGAAAAGGCCACTGTGATTTCAGTTATGATCATCTCATTTGTGTTGCCTCCTTCTGGAATGTAACGTTAAGATCTGTGGCGTTACTTTTCACAACTTAGACGAATGAAGTAGTTATACTAATTTACTCATTACTTCTTTTTGAGCAGCAACACTACTCGGACACGTTGCTTAAAAGTGGTGTTACTACGTAACGCGTTACTTTAGTAGGTATAGCGTTACCGATGGCGTTACCAATGGCATTACTACCCAAGGCTGGGTTGAACCCACAGGCCAAGGTCTAACCGAATCTTGGTCAAAACTACCAACAATAACCAGCATCTAGGGTTGTGCAAACTGTTGGAAATTAGAACCAAGCTCGAATTTATGATAGAGGTTTGACGTTTGAAGTTTAAAGTGTAGACCTCGAACTCGAACCAAACTCTTTTTTTTTACAGAAACACGACACTTCAACCGGATCATGTTTGCAGTACTCTACATTCAGACTGGAAAACCAAGATGGTTGAAAATTCAGTTTGTTCGGGGAAGCAAAAGCAGAGCTGAAATGTTTAACACGCAGCATGTGTAAAGCAAATGGTAAGCAAATGCATCATGATAACGAATGAATAAATAATCAAGTAGCTAATGTTTAAAAAATCTGATACCTGACCAAGTCCACGAATCTGTGACATACAGTCTACCACCCCGCATCCCCTTCTCTTTAAAGCATTCACATGGGTGATTATAATGATTATAGACTTGTCAATACATGACACGATGAACGAAGTGTTCGATAATCCCTTGGTCAGCGTTACTAGCATTGTAGAATTGAAAGTGCTAAAAAAGTTTTTTTAATATGTTCTAATTAAATAATCTTGACTGATTAGTCTAGCTAATCTGTACACCACGGTAGGTTCTCTTAAAAACAAAGTTTGAGTTCGAAAAAGGTTCGAGCTCGGTTCAAAGTTTAGAAGTTTGAAGTTCAGTTCGAAGTTTGGTTCAACTGAAAAAGTGAAATTCGCGTACTTCTACTAACTACTTAACTACTCTCATCACTTTATTTGCACTTAATAGAAGATAGATTGCTCTATTCTTTATTGCAGCGTGGGCCTGGTGGCATTTTCCCCAAAGTAGAGCTTTTTGATGTGAAACATCTTCAGCAGCCGGTGTGAGAGTTCAAATGTCTAATATTTCATTTGTGCAACCTTTGATAAAAAGATTGCATCAAGAGATTACAGATCAAGACACAGAGTGAAGGGATATAATAAAGTGAGTGAGAGAGACAGAGCTAAGCTGTTAGATAAAAACATTACCTGGATAGAAAGAGAATGAAGGGAGTGATTGGAACAAGTGAGACTGAGCCAAGCCATGGAGACTGATCGAGGGGCAAGTAAGAGCCTTGATCGAAGCACGTTCAATGGGGCACAATTTTCGTGTTTCTACAACAGGGACAGTAGCCTGGTTTGATTTAAAAGCGTAAAACTGAATCCTCCATTGCACTGTAGATTTCTTTGCAAATCTGTAGGCTATTAGTAAAATAAAGGAATATGGAATAGCATGCAGTAGATCAGTATAAAAATACAAACCACCAGGCTGTGATATTTAAAATTGTTAATATTTTATTTATTTTATTTTGTAAAAGCCCATACACACGGCGGATTGCCAACTCGAAGACTGGATCCCTCGGATTAGTAATCCGTCAGATTGGCCATCCACACAACCGGTTTGTGCGCATTGCGACTCGTTTCCTTTTGGGTTGCTATACCCACTAAGTGTGTTTATAACCATACTTCAACCTGTCACGCGCCATTTTTTCAAAGTTTAGATGCCGAACGGTTTGGCATATTGGATACACCGGTTCTTGTGAGATCACCGCAGTCAAGGAACATTGCGGTGGACCAAAGGTTGGATGGGTGACCATTCATACCAAGGTCCATTTCTGTTCAGGAGAGAGGTTGGAGGGTTTGAAGCTAGTACAACAGCTTCACTCCCCTTGCAATCCACCTCTCGACAGCCGGATTAGTGGATGAATCCCACACTGTTTGTCCTTCGGAAGGGACGTTAAGAGGTGGTCCCCTTGGTGCTTTCCAACAGAGTAGGCTACGTGCCGGCACCAGGTTTCCCCTCTTCCCTGTTAGATCCATCATCATCCACATTATCACCCCACCATTCACCGACGCTAATAGACCAGTGCCAAAGGTCCAGTTGTCAATACAGTGCGTTGTTAAACACCACATAATCAAATTTAATAAGTTTAGAAATTAATTCAAATTTAGCAAAGGTAATTGTTTTGCTGCTGATTTACAGACAAATTAAAAGAAAGATTAACACAGAAGGTGGCAAAAAAGAGGAGAACAGAACTTCAAAAAATTTGACCGCCAGAATCTGATGTAAAAATATTGACAGAGCAGCTGCGATGTTATTAGCTAAAATTGTCACCTGTTCGCAATCTGTTCGATGATTGGCCGAGAGCACGGATTGCAACCCGTGGAATAGAGCCGATGTCTCTGCGGCACACAGGCTCCCAATCCCAATCTGAGGCCATACACACGACGGATTTTTAATCCATGGATTCAATCTTTGAGTTGGCAATCCGTCGTGTGTATGGGCTATTAGTCAATTTTACATCTGACAGATTCATTTTTAACCAGCCATTTTGAGAGCAAAAATTAAGGACCTGATCTTGTATCATATCAGAATAGTTTGTAAATTAAAATTTCCTTTAGAGAAATATGTCTTTCTTTGGATGATCGAAGGCTTTGAGAGGCGTTGTTGATGTTGTTTGAGTTGACGGTTGCGCTCTCTTGTAAAACGGTTGTTGGCCCTAATAAGGGCCGAAAAACTGGAACTCCATTTCACCCCCGACGAGTCAGTCCTGAAGATGACGGCGCCATTGCCGTCGAAACGTCGGCCTCCAGTGTTTCGGCCCTTATTAGGGCCAACAACCGTTTTACAAGAGAGCGCAACCGTCAACTCAAACAACATGTCTTTCTTTAATATCCATCATGCTAGTTCGGCAAACACGCTAGTTTTATAGTATTTTTAAATCTACGAGGGGCTCAGAAAATATATTTATTTATCTTTCTAATCTTGAAGAAGGTTTACCCCGAAATGTTGTCCATCAATTTTATCTTTGCACTTACTGGTTTTTTCTGATGGTTAGTTGTACTTCCCTTCTTTTCCATTTCCAAACCCAAAATATTCCATTCTTTTGGTACTCTACATCCAAATTTTTGCAAAATTGAAAACTTTTCTTTATCCCTCTCTCTTAACCTCACACGTAGCTACATACTTTTTGCTACGGCAGAGATATTTGACGGCTGATAATATCTCAGTTCCATTGTTATTCTATTCTTGCCAACCACTGGTGACTGACGTAGCCAAAAACAATGGTGTCAAAAATGTGTAGTTTGCTCTGACAGTGTTTGTGTTTTCATTTAAGCTTTTAGGGCGCCCATCTTGTACTATCCTAGTGGTATTCGGTCATGCACAAGGGTAACAGTAAGGAGGCTTACTCAATGTTCGGCATTTGAAGACCGCATGCTTTGCGTGTGCTTATTTTGGGATCTATCCTAGCTCTATTAACTATCGACTCATTTAAAGGAGACTTTTTAATGATGGCAAAAAAACAGCAGCTGGTGTAAATATGACGGAATACCGAGATTCAGATAGCCCGGTCAAATCTGCTGATTACAATGGGATTGGTCAGTTCAAATTGGATTGACAGGTCAAATAGTCAGTTCAAACGCACCGTTAATAATGTTAATAACTAGTATCTTAGCCATTTAGTAGATAAACATCTGTTTTTTTGTTTGAAACTTCGTCCAAACTTGGAGAAGACAATTTTTTCTATCAGCAAAACTGAGAAAACTGTGAAACATTAAATAAACATGGCTCTGGAAACTTAAGTTTAACCGAACATCTATTCCATCTACAAGGTACCATGCCTATTGACAAAAGGTTGAAATATACCAATAAATAAAAGTGTAATGTGGATTTTAATATACAGATACCAACCTCCAAATATTTCTTGATAATCCCATCAAACTCTTTGTTAATAGCAGCCTGCAAATTCTTGCGCAGAATATCCAACGATTTTGCAGTGCTTGTCATACAGCGCTCCCTTACTTTCAGGGGTAGGTTGGATTTAAACGACGAGCGTAGCCCCAACTGGCTCGCCGCTAGATTTGTAAGAGTGACTTGTCGCATGTTGAATGTGTTTTTCTGGGAGAAAAAAAAACGTGATTAATTTTTTTAGACTCGTGACTTTTTATTCTCAGCACTAGTTTTCAAAAAAACTGTTATTAACTGGGTATCACTGCCAATAACCTCTAACAAACAAATTCGCAACATTTTGCAAACTATACTGTAGGCTTCCTCAGAGTGAATGTGACTTGAGGAAGCCTACAGGATATTTTGCAAAACATTTGGAGTTTTTTGTTAGAAGTTCTTGGCAGTGATACCCAGTTAATAAACTTGTTTTTAAATTACGTGATTGACTAGTTATAACATTATTGAGACTTGTGTCCAGCTCCTAATCTTAGCACTAGTTACAAAAAAACTGTTTTTCAACTGGGTAAGAATGCGAAGAAGTACACTAAGATTTCCAATGTTTCGCGAACTGTTCTGTCCGCTTTATCAGAAGCCCCTGATGCAGTGGCCAGAACAGTCCCCAACAGGCCCCTGAATAAGTGGACAGAACAGTTTGCAAAACCTTGGGAATCCTTAAGTGCAATTCTTAGCATTCTTAGCATCCAGTCCTTTAAAGGGTTTTTTATTGACTAGTTTTTTCAGGTGTTGTATTGGCAGGTACCTAGCTGTCATAAAATTATACATACCCATTCTAGCATCTCAGGGTCTGTTCCAGTTGTGGCATTGGAAGCTGGTAGATCCATACTAGCACTCCTTGGCTCAGACTTTATTGAGTCCGTATGAATGGCTGGCTCACTTTTAAGTGAAGATGTAGTTGAATTACAATCATTTACTTCGTTATTTACGAGCTGGGTCGACTGTTGCGACTGATGTGTGTTTGTGGATGGAGTTGCCCAGGAAGAGGCAACACCACGCTGAATAACCATTCCGGGGTTCTTTAAATACCTAGTTGAGCTGCACAATTTAACTGCAAAATTTCCCAAAAGTTGATAGTCTAGCAGGTTTGTTGCACCAGTAGTACCATGGCAGAAGACACTAAATTTGCTCATACATCGATGATTGAGTAGTATCAAAGGAATGGAATTCTAAGTTAAGGCCTACATCTACATGGGATTGTCTAAGTACATATACCACACAAACACCAAGAATTAGTGATGTGGGCCTTTAAGAGATACAAGTTTTCCAAAGTATCAACTCCCACTGGCTTTCTTGGCACTTCTTCCAAAATCTTGACTAAGTTTTCTTCCGTTGATACATTAAAAATGTATAAAGTTTTGAAATGCTCGCATGAAAATCTGTTAACTAAGCTGCTGATCACTGTAGCTTATCTCAACATTCAAGAATTTCATTGGAAATATTAAACTGAAAATAACAAAACACATAAGTAGGCCGCCATTACAGTGTTCACTGGCAGGCGCAGGCAAGAGCAGCAGCGCTGTTGCCATGTTGACCCAAAGGAATTTGAAACTGACATCTACAAACTGATGTTAGATCGTAAATCTGAATCTCAAATATTCTTGTAATCAGTTAAGTGAAGTGTAGAAAAATGCATTGACAAGGACGTCCTTATAAACTATACAAATATAGAATGCTAATCTTCTAGAACGTCAATGTGCAGTGTCAATTTTACTGTTTTGTCGTTCGGCATGACCTTATTTATTCCATTCTGATAGCCATAAAAATACATTATTGATGGCCATAAATGGCTATTTTAATCAAATATACTTTAAGGGCTGATGTTTTTTGACATTTCATTAAAAAATTCTCCTTAGCGAACAACCTTCTTCAAAATCAACATATAATGAAATAAACTAGTCAATTGATCTAGATCTAACCACCCTTTATAATTTGGCTCATATTTTAAATTTTAATAGGAGTTTTATACACAACAATAACATTGATTAACGATTGAAGCGTATTTTCATCATTGGGACCGTATCTTTGATTGGGACATCACTGATATTTTGTACAGACGCGGTACTTTGTATGAACGCAGTAGAGCCAACTGAATATCAATCCTGGTTTTCCACGCCGTCGCCAATCCAATCATCTGCTAAATAGCAAATGGCGACCTACTTTGTGCGTTAACACGTCGTGTGACCTGTGGGCCAAATAAACACTTGAATATTACGCTGGAGGCTGTTATTAATAAGCTTATTTTATCGGAAACGTATTTTTACTGAGAGTTTTACATCCCTTTTAGAATGGCAAAGCTTGTGGAAGTATATCGCTCTGAGAACGACTTTCCAATAGGGGAGAGGCAACTTCCACTTACCGTAATAAACGACAATATCGTGGTAAGAAGATACCGTTAATAATATTATTTGCGTACATTTTTTCAATATATATGTATTAATTTCCATCTTATCTATGACGTTATTTGTGGTAAAACAGAATACCTTGCCAAATTGAAGTATTTCTAATCTGTTGTGCATTGCAAGTAGCCAGCCTAGGCTTGGGTAAAGGAGGCACCAATTCAGTCCTGATTATCTGTAATAATATTGTGATCTGTGCTGGAAGACTCCACCATTTAAGAAGATTTCTTCCTTCGATTTCTAGATGGTGATGGATCTTCAAGGAATGGACCTTGTTTGTAGAAACCCGTTAATTCGCGGGAGAGATCTCGAAGATTTTTTACAAAAATACAAGACTCTCACATTTGCTGAAATAATTCAAGCCTTCGAAGTGCCTCGGAAGGATCTGTTGGCCATTCTGAGCCAAACTGTTCCATGCGTTGGCTGCCGAAGAAGGTACTACTTACAAAAAATTCAATCCGATTCATATACAATACACAGGAGTAGGTTATACTCTAAAAAAGCTGGAATGAAATATGCATCAAGAGGTGGGCTTTTCCGGTTTCATTAGAAAATGCTAAAACGTCGCTTTTCTCTAGTTTTCTTTGGACTTGCACTTTCTACCCTGTAATAAGTACAGCTTGAAACATTAGAGTTTCTGTACTGTCACAACCGAAGGGTGCTTCTCACTGAATGAAGAAGATCCAACCAATGAGAAGCGAAAGCTTCTATTTCCCTACCATTTTCTGCCGTAAATGCTGGAAATGTGACCTGGCTGCTTTGTGGCATTTTACCAGTCTGACTAGAGAACTACATTCTAGAGGCCGAAATCACAGACACTGCTCAAAATGTATTACGTTGTCAGTTGAATCTTGAAATATATATGGCGTGTGACCCATTAAAATTTTCACCAGACTCGGAAGTAGAATTTTGGCTTGTAGAGAGTGGAAACGATACCTACTAGAGATGGAATGTTTTGGTTTTCCATCTCCCCGAACGGTCCCGAACTCAGCCCAAGGCCCGACGGGGCAATTTTTGGAGACCCAGCCCGAAGTATTAACCCATAAATTCTCACACTTGAAAGTCAGTAACTGTCCAAAAGTCATAAGGCTATTGTCATATATTCCAAGGTATCTATTCCTACTGGGTATTAAAGGACCGACAGGTGATCAGCAAACTGTGGGCGCATGCACTTCCTTTCTGGTGACATCATAAGTCAGTATAATAGCCCGAGTAAAGTCCCACAAGTCCAATGTCCGTCTGAAATGGCTGAAAAGCCCGACCGCCCGGTCCGTGCGGGTTAAGCCCAATAAAAGAAACAAGGTGAATGGATTGTGCTAGCAAAAAGTTTTTAATTAAAAACCTTCGAAAGGTTTATCTAGCAAGTTTAATTAGAAGGATCAACAAAGCAAAGACTTCAATTCGACTACCTGCCTAAAAAAATTGGATGTTTGTTTTTTTTGTGCTGTTTTTTTTGCCCTCTGCAGCCAAATTTTGATGAAATTGCTACTCTACCTTCAAAATCTCTTACTTCGACTTCCTCCTTTTTTCAGCGCAATCGATAACACTACTCTGAAATTGCAAATTTGTGAATTTGTGCATTCAATTGTTTTTCTATGCAACATCCTTTTTAAGAACTGTCAAACTCTTGTGATTATTTTCATTCCGGTTGCTAAATTAATCTGTGAAGTGTTACTTTACAATTACGCCACCCTTTTTTCGTGTTTTAAGAATAATTTCATGTCGAGTCACCGGCAAGATTCTAATATGTTTTAGTAACAATAATAATTATAGCGAGGGGACCACTGGCAAAATAGGCACTTACCGTTTACAGAGGCAATAACTTATTGTGTGATGCATTTGTTTTTTTGGATATAAAGCTATTGAACTTTGAAAGAAATATTGCCCTCATCCAGTAATGCATTAATAGAAAGCGTTAACGAGAAGTGCTACCTTAAATCGAAAGGGCTGTTTGTTGTTAAGTATATAGAAGGTAAAGAGTCGATAGAATACGGAAGTCTCCTCTAAAAATGTAATGTATTCATTCTTTAAGGGGCCTTCTGTAAATCACTTTTCATGTAGAATTGAATGCATATTAGTAGTCTTAAAGGACCTTCCAAAAAAAATTGTGAAAGTTTCATAAATTTACACTCATTGTTTAAGATTTCGATCAGAGCGCGCGTGGCAGCTCTATTGGCACAAGAATAGCTTTGGAATATGCGAAAATTACAACACATTCCTCCGGTTATCTTCTGACTAGCTACACTAAACGACCTATCACAGAGGCAATTTTTATAGAATGTAGGAAAGATGAAAGGACATATCATCAATCCCCAATATTTTTTGGTCTAAAATTTCTCACATTTGCGTATGGTATAAAAATCCCCTTTGTGATTTCTTACAAGAGATTTCAACTTGAGCACCCCAGCTGAAAAATGACATACTTTGTCCTCCGGCTTCAATGGGAGCAAAATATTTTCTTTGAGCCTCTAAATTTCTAACGAGTGACCATTAAGCAGTAAGATTTTAGAAGAAAAGTTTCACCTACCAACCGGTTTGGCATGTTGGATACACCGGTTCTTGTAAGATCACCGAAGCTAAGCAACATTGCGATGGACCAAAGGTTGGATGGGTGACCATTCATAAAAAGGTCAATTTCTGTTCGGGAGAGGGGTTGGAGGGTTTTAAGCTAATACAACAGCTTCACTCCTCTTGAAATCAACCTCTCGACAGCACAGATTAGCGGAGGAATCCCATGCTCTTTGAGTTGTACCGTCCTTTGGAAGGGGCGTTAAGAGGTGGTCCCGTTGGCACCAAGAGAAGGCTATGTGCCGGCACCAGGTTTCCCCTCTTCCCTGGTAGGTTCATTATTACCCTTAAAGCCTGAATTACACAATCCAATTTTCCGTCAAACCCTTGCATCCAACCCTTGGATGCAACTGACTTGGACCGTGTAAACGGTGACTTGGACGAAAATCCGTCAAACCACAGACTTGTGTTCAAGGGTTGTATCCAATT
>QKMV01001061.1:0-17815 GCA_003287335.1 Lednia tumana
TTTTTAACGCCATAAGAAAAGCATTGTCCCCCAACGTTGATTGACTCTGGAATTTCTTGATCACTAGTCGTCCATTTTATTCCCCCAACAATTTGGAAACAAAAGAAGCTGGTTGGTTGTCACCAGTGACAGGTTGCTACTTCCATGGCCCTCTGTATGGTACCGATTCCCTTTTCTCTTATGGTATAAGTATGTTTAAAGAGGGCCTTGGGAGTGGTAAGCTTAAAAAAAATTCAGTGTAGGCCTGCCTGAAGATGGACACAAATACCTTACTAGGTAACCTAGTACGGTATTTGATAGACGTGCCAACACGTCCAAAACGGTGTGTTAATAAAATACCGAAGCATAAACATGAAGTGTTAAATAACAATAGGAAAGATATCTGCTGCTAACCCATTAGGTGCATTTATAAAAATGGTATACGGCAGGGGACATGTACAAAGTATAGACTTTCCGCATGTCATGAATCAAGGTCATATTATAGTGAAATTAACAAATTGATGTTACCTTTTTTGTGGTCCTGACATTGAATATACTGTCTCCCTTTTTTAAAGTTCCTTGGTAACATCTCAGATACGTAAGCTGGCCAAATCGCCCAGCCTCCAGCTTAAAAGCTAGGCCCACAAACGGGTTGCTATCATCTCGGGCAGGATTGAGTATCACTTTTTCGGGTTCTTGCCTATGAATGAAATTTGATTAGTCAAAAAGATAGGACAAGCACTTTCTATGCCTAAAGTGGTGTTTAGTGACCACTGACTAATTGGCAATTGTTAACGATGACCATCCCTATACCATTAAAACGTCCTATTCAACTCAGCTCATTTAAAAAATGCAATCAATTTATCACAAGAGCATGATATAAAAAACAATACAATATAACAATTCCAAGTCATAATCATAAAAGCCCTTGGTATCTATCTAAGTAAAACCTACCCTTCTGCTTCTCGCATGGCAAAGTTCTCGACTTCGCCAGGGTGCGGCAGATAGTCAAGGACAGCGTCAAGCAGTGGCTGAATGCCCTTGTTCTTGAGCGCAGTTCCAACTAACACAGGTGTGAATGCACGCCGCATGCACGTACGGCGTATGGCCGCGGCCAGGTCGCCTTCCGTTGGCGTTTTCTCTTCCAGGAACATTTCTCCAAGGACCGAGTCCACATTGGACACATGCTCGATCAACTCTTGTCGCTTATTGGCCGCCTCTGTTTGCATAGCTTCTGGAATCTCGTCTTCACGTATCTCCTCCCTGGCAAAAAATGTAGAGTTTTAGATATCTGTTAACTGCCAATAACTTCAGCAGGCACCGTCAAGTTTCAGGTCACAGAATATAAAATTAAAGTTTTCATTTAAAACTACTGGTGCTAGATATATGGTACGTCATAGAGAAATCCTTTTTTATCAAAACTTCTATCATTTTGTGTCTAAATTGACATGTGAATAGCTTGCTTACCCATATATGCCTTCAAAATACTGAGCTTTCATTTTAATTAAATCCACCAGCCCAGCAGTGTTTCCTTCAAGACCAATAGGCAGCTGTATGAATGCTGCATTATGTCCTAATTTGGCTCTCAGTTGAGACAGCACTCTGCTGGGATTCGCTCCCATACGATCTAGTTTGTTGATAAAAGCAAGACATGGAACATTGTAGCGTTTCATCTGTCTGTTGACTGTCAATGTTTGGCTCTGGACCCCACCCACGGCACAGAGTACTAAAACAGCACCATCGAGAACGCGTAAGGCTCGTTCCACTTCGACAGTAAAGTCTACGTGGCCGGGAGTGTCGATAATGTTGATGTTGTAATCTTTCCATAAAGTGTATGTAGCAGCGGACTGTATTGTTATGCCTCTCTGCCGCTCAAGTTCCATTGAGTCCATAACAGCTCCTACATTATCTTTGCCTTTGACCTGTAATACAAATTGACGTTTTACAGGAACCGAGGCTACATGCAATGACCGCGAGGTTCCTCAGGTCAAAACATTAATACCACTGCAAAATACTCAGCATTCTGCACTGAGAGTTGATCTAGTCAATGAATACAAACCTCGTGCATTTCTGCAATCCTTCCTGTATAAAAGAGTATTCGTTCCGTAAGCGTGGTCTTCCCCGAGTCGATGTGTGCCGAGATTCCAATATTTCGTATCCGATTCAGTTCTTTATGTTCTGCGAATTTTACATATGACGACATACAACATGCCACACGACCCTGAAGAAATAAAGTTTTGGAGATTTTACCACACGCAATACAGTAACGTAACGGTAATATGTACAGCATGAATTTAATGACTGCCCATAACCTCAAAATTGCATTTCTGCACAAAATGTACACCTTACCTCAAAATACTTGGAATTAGTATTTGAAATGGTCCGAAACAAACACGTGTGCTTGAAAATGTTCATTATACTCATAATTGGAACTGATGAATGTAGTTTGTATAAATTAAATGATAAATTCCTTCAGTTTGCGAGCACATGTGACCTAGGTTCTAATGGTCCTCCTTGGTACCAACTTATAAATTATTATTAGCTACATCTAGGTAGACTCGAAGCGCTAACCATGATTTTAGTGATTTACACCAAATTAGTAGAATTGAAAGTTATTTAACAACAAATATGTTTTAAGACACACCTACTTCAATCATCAATGTATCGAATACAAATTAAAATGAACATCAATATGCAATAAGGTAGGAAAATTAAATTATAAATTGTAATTTACACTCGACACAAATTTATTCGAGATTACAGAAATGTCTGCTTCCAACTGTTAAAACCAATGTCAAACAAAAGATCATAAAAAACACTTTATTCAATTTGAATTCATTTGTTTAATTCTCATGATTAACAACTATTTCTCTTTACGAGCAGATAAAAGGCTGTTGTGCAGTTTGCTGACTTCAGGCTCCAACAGTTCATAAATTAGAGTTCCATTTTCATCGAAAAAGTTCGCGACGGACTTGACTAGAGTCGCTTCCCGAAGATTTCCAGATTTTCCATCTTTGCAGCTTAGGACCAGATGGTAGCGATCATCATACCTACTACGATTTAAATGTGTTAGGAAAATCAACCAAATTCATCATCCAGCTCAGATCTTGTGCTTAAAGTATCTTTAAAACCAACTTACTTCTGCAGGTATGAGCTTGCCTCCCACACGTTATCTGGGAAATAGCCAGCTGGATCTTTCTGGATGGTCACAACAAATATTCCCTTTTCTTTGTATGTTGTATAAATCGTCAGAATACCCATCATGACAAAGTACGTAGACACGCAGAAGATAAGTATAGGTCTGGATTGTGGGAATGGATAAAGATAGTCCCACAGGAGTGCAAACATGGCTACTCCTACGGCAATTCCACACATGACCAGCCGGCCGTCCATGAGCGCAAAGCTCTCCGCATACTCGTACTTCTTTGTTAGGACCTCCTTTACAGCATCGTCCAAAGCGTTCTTCACTGCTGATCCATCCCACTTGTTGATTTTAATGACGATGGCTTTGTCCTGAAAGGAAGGATTTAATTTCATAACAAATTTTTACACTCATGTCTAAATCCTAATCTTAGCACTAGGTGTTGATGGGCCTCAAACCACCAACTTAGCACTAGGTAGTTAAAAAAAAAGATTTAACAACTGGGTTTGAATGCTAATAAATCCATTACAACTTCATCAGTGTAACTATGCTGTTAACCTCTTCAGGGGTAAAATGCTTTCAACAGAAAAAGGTAGGCTGAAGTAGGCTATGCTAGAGTTTTTTTGTGTGGTTCTTTTGTCACAATGTCGGTTTTTTGTCAGAAACATTTTACCTCTGAAGAAGTAAACACCAAGGTTTACAAACGGTTTAGAAAGTTATAGTGTCTTTCTTATAAACTAGTTTTTTGAAATCAAATTTTATATCAGTCCGGTATTAAAATGTCCAAACTTCTCCAAAGCTACTTTATCCCCCGAACAATTTGGGAACAACAGAAGCAGGTTGGTTACCACCTTAGTGACCGCAGTGGTTATTTGGAGGAAAAAAATATTAGAAAAAGGTTTGGATAGTTGGACCACAGCTTCCTTGATAGCGCAGGTCATTTCTCCGAGGAGCTGTAAGTCAAATTTATGATCATCATGCAGTACCAGTGAACACTGTCACCGATTGTGATTAGTAGTACATTTAGTAGTAGAAAATAGTACATTTTCCAACTGTTGAGAAAGCCAACCACCAAGCCGACACCATTCTATTCTAGTTTAAACAATTTGTGAAATATCCACGATTCAACTTATTGCTGGCACGTTTGAGAATTTGAAAAAAACTATAAATCATTGGGAAACAGCAAGGGAAAAATAACTAAATTGTGGGTGTTCCTTTTGGATTTACAGCAAATTATTTGAGTTAGAACCAATTTTGTCCCAGAATCAAATTATTCTATTGAACTTTACTTTTTTTCCAATTTACAAACTACCTAGGTAGGTAGGTACCTAGATGCAATTATTTCCTTTTTCAGAGAGAATTGTGCCACAGTGCTCTCAAACTTTAACATGTGTGTCTTTCATTTTAAATTTCATTCATGACCAACTCAAACCGAACCTTCGTCAACTTGGCGGTAGATGGCAATTTTGACACTTTTCAATAGCTCAAGAACGTAGGGGGGTGCGGCCACTGACGCCAGCACACACGTAGCACCCTCAAAATCAATATTGCTAGTGTTATTTGCCTCGAAAATTTTGTCTTGCACTGCAAACGTGATTATCTTTTCACATTGAAATTACTTCTCTATTTTGTAAAAAGTTCAGAAAATTTGTATTTTATAGACTGTGGTCCATTAACAAAAATAACTTTTGTATGTTGGTTGATTTGGGCTGCATGTGACCACATCACATGGACTACACCCCACGTTCATGAATACAGAATGTTCATTAGTATTTCATCCAGCAAATCTTCTAACAGATTGCTAAGCATCCAGAAATGGTGAAGTGTCACTACGTCTGTGAAGATCTCGCAAAAATAAATGGTATGTGATGCAAATTGTCGAAATCTTCAGAATTTTTATGAAAGAGAGTTTTCTCATTTAATATCTAAAAAATGGATGCTAGTGAACATACTAAACAGTTGAAAATAATGTGTTCGGTGTTTACCAGCGATTCCTTCGTAACTTTGGACGCCATGTCTTCAAAATTATTGACGTGTACGCGTAACGAAACCATAGGCTTGTAGTCATCCACAGCCTTCCTACCTGGCGACCATTTGAATGAAAGCGGGAAACCGTACCCAACAACATGGAGTAGGTTTCTTCCCAGTGTTAAAAGTTGGCCAACTCAGGTAGAGAACACTACATAGTACATAGAGAAGTGTTCAACCAGTGATGGTAGTAAACTACCTAGATTTCTCCACCAACGTTCTGCCCCACCATGCGGCCGCCGTGGCTCGTGAAGGTCCGAGCAAAGACGAGATTTTAAAGCCCGATTTTCTGACCACACAATAAAACCCTTTCAGGTAAGTCGCGATCTGTATACGCCAAATGTATTCAATCGATTTATATGAAACACACAATTCGAATCATCTCTTTACGACTAGAAAAGAATACGCTTTTTAGGTTTCAGTGTTACACTTGCCACTTGATCAACGTTGCATTTTACCATTCAAATAATTATCGAGACAATTCTATCGCAGTCACAGCACGCATATAGACCAACAATTTTATTATAGAACTCGGAATAGAAAGTTTATACATATTATTGGAATTGGAATATTGGAGACTTTCAGAGACGTTATACAATTTTATATCGTTCTTTGCGGTTTGTGCTCTGTTTTGGAAAAACTTTCGTGGAAAAACTTCTCAGTGATCGACGTTTCGTCCATGTGTTGGCACGGACATCTTCAGGTAAATGAGATTTTTACCATGAGACATTTGCCTGAAGATGTCCGTGCCACCACGGGCGGAACGTCGACCACTGACAAGTTTTTCCACGAATTTTTTTCTAAACAGGGCACAAACCGCAAAAAACCAAATAACATTATTTTAAATGCTACAAATAGAGTTTATACTTACCCTAAATTTAGGGGGGGGGGGTTAAAATAACTCTAAAACCCTTAGTAAAGCAGGTTGTGCTTGAAACTATCATCTGCAATAATGGAAGGGTATGTTTCCCGGTTCCAAGGCGCAGATCTGAATTGACCACTTGACCAATGACCAGGCGGCGAGTAAAACTTTGAAACTATCGTAGCGTATTCATTTTTTGGGGTAGAGAGAGTATTCAAACTGTGTGTAGTACTGTGTATCGTGTACAAGTTATGCTCACTCAAGTGATTTGATAAAAATTGCAATCGATCAAATACATTACGTTACAAATCGCGACTTACCTGAACGGAAGGGTTATATTGTGCGGTCAGAAAATCGAGGGTTTAAATCTCACACCCTCCATTGTTCACCGTCTTTCCTCGGGTCTTCACGAGCCAAGGAAGCCGCATATGGTGGGGAGAAAATTGGCGGATAAGTCTAGGTAGTTTACTACTATCTCGGGTTGGTCACGACTCCAGCTATATTATACCCACTTTCGGCTTGAGTACGCCTGAGGGCAAGAAGTCGGTATACAAAATTTGTTTAACCCTTGAGATATGGTGGCTGAGATCAAATTGTCGAGAACTACAGAAAATGTATAATAAATTTACCCGAAGGTAAAGTTTTTTGTACCTATGATTGAGAGGATCTGTCAGAAACAAGTTCGTGATTCTTACCTTCAACCCTGACAGTAAATAAACTAGGAAAACGCTATAAACTTGACACTTGTGTGTCGCGTTGAAATAAAAAAATTAAGTGTTAAAAATGCTTCGTGTTAATCTTATTGAATTCATGCAATTTTCAAATTATGCAATTATGAAAAAACTACTGAACCGATTGGGCTCAAAAACTACACAGATCTAAGTTATATCGGGTCATAAGCTATACGTTATATGTTATATAAGTTGTAAGTTTTAAGTAGGTATCGGGCCAGTATTCAAAAAATATGTTAGCTCGACCGCACATTTCGTCTTATGGCGCGCCACAAAAATTGACTCTAGTGCCAGAAGAGTTGAATGGAAGACGCTTCGCTCGCTCGTTCTTTTACAGTTATTGCCTGTCTAAGTTTCTGACTCGGGGTGAAATGGCTGATGAGAAGGTAGGAACGCAGGAAGGACGTTTTTTCAGCAATCATCCAGACCCCAGAAATCAGGACCTTATATAAATACCTCATAAGCCACAAGGGCACACTCCCAATTCCCCCGGCCAAAAAACTATGTGAGATGTAATCATTCGTGTGATCGAGTCAAGGTCCTGCCATCACTGCTCATCATACATAAATACACTGTAAGAGCACAGGATGGTGCCTCTATCAATTAGATCATCAGTAAACATTGTAATAGTGCCAAATGGGGTTCTGTTCTTAACAAAGGCGTATAGCTGTTTTTCAAATAATCTTAATTTCGATATTAAAAACTTAAATATCAGAAAACTGTAAGAATTGACTGCAGATTGAATGAAAGAAACCCATGTGTGTAATGCTATTTATGTAACGAAATCTCTGATTTGTTAAGTACCCTATCATGTGAGTTATAACCTATGTATCAATGAGATCAAAAATATCTGGCTGCCATTCGTAGCGTGGGGGGCATAATAGCATAATTATTACTACGAAGCTGTGTATCGAAACATCGCTAATAGCCAGTAGCTCCACGCCAGTAAAACCCTGTCTATCGAAAAGATCTTAGATTAAAATAAAGTAACAAATAAATGCATCCAAGCCACCACAAATCAAATTCTCTACGTACCCAAACCATCTAACTGAATACTTTCCATTTCACTCTTCTCGAAATATCGACCACGCGCAATTTTTCAACAACGTAGTTTATTTTCATCCCCCGTCGCTCTCACCACCATCCCATTCGCACTCTCATGGTGCGTTTCCCGCCACGCTTTCCGCCCCGCTGCTCCTGAATATGATGTGGTCGGTAATGTGCGTGATGCTTTACGGGTGGCGGAGGCTAAGACACGACAAGAGGGTGATTTTCTTGATGGCATGAACGGGGCTCGAACGGCGAACGCCAACCTCTCTCATCAATTATTCTTTGTTCCTCGTCGAGTCTGCGTTGGTTGGATTGAGTTCCCCCTTGCCTATTGTTCATATACATTATGGATTGGATCTCTTCAGAATTTGTATCTCCTGGGTGTATCAAATGGTGACCACACGATATAGTCACATGTAACCACAAACACACAAAAGTGAGCCTCCAGCGTTGTTCGAATCTCGAAATTAACAGAAAATACATTTTTATTAGAAAGAGTTGTGGCCGCTATATAATTAAAATTACTATTAAAACATGTAATTACAAAATAATCACTAGCTGAGACAATGCTGGTACAAAAACAGTAGGAAAGTACTATACTGCACGAGTACCATCATAAAATGATGGTATGAGCACACCATAGGCCATAGCATGAATTTTGGCAACAAAATGATAAATAAAATACAAGGGTGCAGGCTTGACATAGGGAACATGATTACCGATTCACTTTCTCCTACGCTCGGCGATAACCGCCTTGGAAAGCCGATGGCGTTACCGACGACGCGGGATCAGTCGGTTCAGTGCACAATACGAAGTTCGGTTCCGTTCGGCATTTCTTGCTCAGTGTAGTTCCGACCAGAGCATCGTGTGGTCGCGTTAGCTCGGTGACTGCTTGGCACTAGACGTGTGTAATACTCGTGCTACCCCATATAATCCGTTCTTGCAGCGGTTGCTTCTAACAATTGACACAGAATCCACCATTGAACTGGCTTAATAAAATAAAATCATGTCACCGAGAGGCAGAAGAGAATAATTGTTTCGATTGAGGTAGTTTTTGTCGTTTATACTAAACGAAAGCGTGATGGCTTCGTCCAAAGTTGTGAGATGCCGACAGGGGAGCCTACCGAAGGAACCCTCTGTGGACACGAACAGTGATGACAATTCTGACAGCGACAAGGATTTTGGTTTAGATGATTTCGAGATCATTAAAACGATAGGTAAGTGGTGATATTCAACCTATGTGTATAATTTTATTTACTTATGCCTCAAATCTTGGTCATATCTTATCAAATATCTTGTCGAGTTTATGAATTATGGGAGGCAACGGGAATTATTATGCCATTTTGATTGAATTTCCATCAGTGGTTGGCCCTGTCATACCACAAAAACGCGTTGAAAGTGAGTCGTGTTGATAAGTAATCACGATGGCCATAGCTGTGGCATCTTTGACACTTAGTGAGTCTGAGAGTCACAAAACTGTAATATTTGTATATCTTGCTCCGGTTCAATTTTACAAAATATCTTAGCTTTTCTCACCAGCTAAGGGAAAGGTTGGTTCTTGCTGATGAAGGTCGAAAGTAACATGTCCTATCTATTGTTGTTTTGGGGCATTGATGGTCAGATATCGTTAGACCTTTGATTATCAAGTGCTAGACCATTGGTTAGAGCTAAGAGTTTATTGTGGCAGGCTCGAGAACAATACTCTTCTGAAGGCTGGACGACTATCCATGGTGTCCATTACCCTATACCCCTCACCAAGAAATTGTATGGTATTCAAAAATAGTTTTAGATACACTCAAAATCAATCGATATTTTGTCTAAATATGTCGAAAATCTGGCTTCGGTAGGTAATAAGCTCTGATAAATTTAGTATCGAAATAAAAAGCCTGACTATTACAAACCAATCCCTCCCTAGATGATCGCGCGCAGAACTGCATTTCTGTTCACTTCGCAGAACGGCGAAGTTCTCGTAAAAAAATGACCACTACATGTACGCAGTATGGAGCCAGCATCCAATGGAATTAGTAGTAGTACTTCTGCCACCCTTATAAACATAAAGCATATAGTAAGCATAATTGCAGATATTGTGTTGGACAGAAGGTTTTTGTTGTTCATACCGTGGACGCCGAGTTCAGTGAGCTAACACCGATGAGATAGCATTTAGACTTAACTCAAAATGACCACCTCAAAATTGCCTCATTTTGTTAAAAGAAAAAATAAGAAAAATTGTCACTAGAAAATATGAATCATTGCACCGACGACCGGCGGGGGACCTGTCGCCCTGAATCTGGAAATGTCAACGTACTCCCGGGCATCATGATTCAAGACCATCAACTCTTTGCCGCGGTTGCAGAAATGCTGCTTTAAAGGATTTTAGCTCTCTTTGAAAGGCAAGACCACTTCTGAGTTCTGAAGCCACATTATCGTGGCGCGGTCTCGGTGATCGACGCCCACAGGATAAATAGCTTTAGCAACTTTTGACCATACGGATAGGAAAACTTTTGGAACTGCATTTCATTGGCATCTCACTTGTCACGAAAATGCTGATCACTGTAGTAATCGAGTCCGAAGCTGGGGTGGGTGGCGGGTGCGATGTTACCCGTAAGGAGAATAATTTTACAAATTATAATCGGTTTGCCTCTGACCTAACCGCTAGGCAATAATGATTTTCAAATTAGACACGGTTGACGTTAGCCATTTTGATCACGTGTGAGCTGAACGGTGATAATGCAATAAATAATTTAAATTTATATCGGAACGTCAGTCTGTTACCTATATACATAAAACACTTGGTAATTAATAATTAACAAACATAATATTTTATATTTTCAAATTGCTTCAAGCTCTGGCCTTGTAAGTTGCATCGCAATGTTGTATTGTTTAGATACCTACTACCTCGGCGCTAGGTTTACTTCCAGTTCTGGACAAAAGACTGTAAATGTGTGTAATTCGGTATAGGCATCGTAAAAAGCTAACGGTGCTCTAAAGACTTCGTTTCAAGGGACACACCAAGACGCAAGTTTTTGACCACATCTTACGGCGTCTCACCTCACCATAGCAGTTTATTTCCCCCAAAATAATCCAATTAAATAGCGTATAGATCATGGCAATTCGCAAAATGAAATGTGTGGTTGGTCTTGTCAAAAAGGCCATCTGCAGCGAATACTCATTAATGAATGTGCATTCTTAAATTAGAGCTGACTTGAAATAAAATATATCATATTAAGAAGGTGTGATAAATAATTCGCCATCCCTCTATAGTGTGATGATAATTGATAGCTTACAGTTACGGTACTATGAATGATTAACTTCGAAAGCATCTGTTTGGCACGAGAGATGATGGTTTTTCCTTTGGCGAGGATGGGAGTGTATAACATGTACAATTTTTCATTTTGTTCACTGTTGCTTCAGTTCTAGTGCAAAATGCACTAAATTATACGCGAAGTGATGTTTCTCTATGATAAGTTTACTAATGCTGTCGCCCCATGCCAGTTCGTGCCTAATTTAATTCCAAGTGCATTTAGTTTGTAAATGTAACGTTCGCGGATAGACTGCGCGCTTTTTATGCATTAGGATAAATGACGCTGCTGCGATACGAAATGAAAGTTCAAGACTCGATCTTCAACCTTAATCGTGTTGTTTAATCAGCCGTCTCTTTAAAAAGTAATATAAAGAGCGAAATAAGTTGATCAGCAAACCGGCTAGACCGGCCGAAGAAAGACAATAAGAGCACGTGACGCGGTCACTGAGCCGTTCTCCGTCGAGGGTTCTGTCCACTGATCAGTGGTTCTGTCGGACACAGGTCAGCGTATGTGACAAGATTCGAGAGAACCTCGAGAGACGCACACTCTCGTGAAGCGTTTAGGCTCTGGTTCACTAAGCGCTCGACAAGCGATCCTATAGAGGGTCAATATTTCATTCAAATAATATTTCGAGTTTTTTAAAATCCACAATGCACATAAATATATGCCACTAATATGTCAAGACCAGCAAGACATAAGGTCTGAAATTTATATGAGAGAATAATATGAAAGGTGCTTCGTTAGAAGGGTAAGAGGTCTATGTAAGAGACCACACACTTATTGGCGCCAAGCCGAGTTACAAAAGTTTCTGTCCCAATATTCATAAAATCGCATCAAATTCGACTTCGTGAACATCAAACGAAGCATACCGTAATGGCAATCATTTAGTTTTATGGTTATGCAGTCGGCGCTCCAAAATCTATAACCGTGCATGCATTCGCAGGATTCCAGCCCAACCCAGCTGTTAAATACCACGCTGCTTTTGCGCCGCTTTTGTAATAAAGATGAATTAAGGTGGGTATATTTCGGTGTTACGCAAAACCAATAGCATTGCGATATGTAAGAATACCACCCACCCTTACGCACGTGTTGAGGCTCAGACATGCAAATAAACGTATAGTAAACACCTAGCTGTATAATCAGCATCAAGAAACTTATCTCATCCATAGTACACCTAAGGTTGGAGGTCGAGATTTGGCCTCTGTGGACCGAGTAATACCCGCTTGATATCGTAATTGAATCCAATTACGAGAATGGTTATTCTGTCCCTCGGCGATGCAACTTTTGTGTGCGCATTTCAACTTTCATTATTCAGCAAGGTGAAACGAGGCGGGATGCTCAGATGGCTTGAAGACGATTTCATGACTATAACAAACGCGATACTGCTTGGTTCTAGGTGCAGAACGAATCGGAATAACGATTGGCATGTTGTTAACAGTAAAATTAAGCAAGTTGTTATGCATTCGAGAGCTTCGAATTAGTGTAATTTTGGAGTGAAATGAAAAGATACACAAACAACCTTATTAGGTAAATATGCAGAAAGTTTTGCCGAATAAAAATGGGCACATGTGTGTCAGAGTTCCTCGTTTTTCACTGTACTCTCAACTCAACTCAACTCAACTCAACTCAGCTCAACTCAACTAAGCTCAACTCAACTCAACCAAATTGCATCGCTTAAACTCTGCAAGAGGCGGTGTGGGGACAGGTGGCTCGTGCCCCTCCAAACTCATGGGAACTGTACAGCGTTCCAAGTGGGTTGGCTACGACATTGTTGGCGACATGGGGTTGGTGCAGCGATGATTTTAAGTATGGAACTTTTGTATGCTTATTCAGTCATAGAAAACTTAAAAGCCGATGATAAGGTTAATGCAAGATAGCGTAACGAGCGTAAGAGAGAAATCTATCAAATCTGTGGCATTTGATTTGGCTTGGGCACTCAAAAAAAGATCAATACCAATTGGTCTCATCTCAATAACGGGTGGTTCCGAAACAAAACGTAATCAAATTACTGATTTCACTAAATACTCTCTAATGCCTTGCCAATCTAGAAATAAGTATGATTCACGGGGCTAGCCGAGTATATGCGGGTCCAGTAAATTAGAATGCTTATCAAGTTATCTGTAACACAAAATGTGATTCAGGCCAATAAGTTTCATTCTATTTTTTCGTACTTATGGACCCCTACTGTTTTGGGCATACCTCCAGTTCGATATACCGCGCTCATGCAAAGCAGGGACTGTGCTTAAGCAAAAATAAGGTTTATTTTACATCTCGGAATCACGCTTGGGGAGCTCACGTCACTCATTGACTTGATGCCTACGCATAATATTTTAAATACATACGTACACCCCATACGGAAACACCCATCACAACACCCATCCAATATAAGCATGCATTACCGTAACTTGGACACCTCTATCAATTATAAATCTCGTAGGCATCGTCGTGTGGCGGTAACTGGATTAGTGTCATGGACAGCTAGCTACCTTACTTAATATTTCTCTCCTACTCGTAAGGTGTTATAAAAAATCCCACCTGTGGCTAGATCTGAAGAACTGCATATTATAATGCATATTCTGCACAAACGCGCGTATGAGAATAAAACTGCATCTATTCTATTTGTAGCGATGCACAGCAAGTAATTTAGCTCAATGCGTGGGAGTTTTAATAATTGAGTGCCATGTTCGACATTGATTGACGCAAAAACTCACGGCCATAAATTATTTTAGTAGATCAGTGGGTTTACCGTTACTTTTGTAAGTAAGTATATATAAAAGGTGTAATGTAGGAGGGTACCTGTCTAAATTTGACTTTTTAGGCAATCACTTTTTGCGGTCGTCCATGAAGTCGGATTAGTCTTCCGAGTTAAAATCTAATCATGTTCTTTATTATTTGTGTACCTGAACATTTAAGACATGGAATATGAAACGAAGTTATAGGCGGGAGCAGGAGTATCTTATCCTGAATGTGACTTTAATTTTGTAAAGGCACGGATTTTTTCTTCGCTTTTAAACTGAACATTTAGCAGTCTCTGATTTAGCCATGGCCGTGCTTCAAATTTTCCTTCGTAAACTTTCATCAGCGGCTACCATAGCATTAGTACAGCAGCAAGACACGATTATTTATAATTTGATTGCAGTTTAACATTTTATATAAGAAAGCAAGGTTACGCTTTCCAGAATACACCGTGATCTTGGTGAAAAATGTTTATATTAAAAGTTATGTTTCGTTAAAAGCGATGTCAGTATAAAGTAATGGATCATATGTGAAGACAATTCCACGTTTTGAATAGTGCAAAAAGTTTTTGAGTGCGCAGTTAATTTTTATGTTTTACATGTTTTGTCAACAGTCCAAGAGTCTAAACATTTATTTGTTGTTTAACTACTTCTTTTTGGCAAGAATAGACTGGTCCTATGTGAAAGCGGAGAATCCATGGACAATATTACGACTTTTCCTCGATCTTGACATTGATCTACGATAAATATTTACATTTCTAAAACAGCTATAAAAATGCCTTAATTTCACCGGTGTTTGCCTATAAACACCGTATAACAAATGACTATATTTAAAAGAGCACGCCTTGGAGCCCGCGAACAAGACATTTCTTGGTGACTTGAACGCTGGATTCAGCCCCCGCTTTTTCAGATCAAGTATATGGTAACTCCACTAATTCCTTTAAATTACTTCACTGTGATTTAAGTTAATATTCGAAAAATAGAATGTAATTGAATCCTCCCTTATAATCCCCCCCCCCCCTCGTTAAAGTATCCAAATGTCGTTTTTGAAAATCGACACCTCTTGAACGATTGAATCCAATTTGCTACAGATTCATGGATCAGTTTCTTACAAACAATTCGCGTTGTTGCTTTGCTGTAGTAAAACTTCATCGTCAGCCGTCAGTACTAAAACATCCTGAAGTTATAATTCATAGACATATTCATAGACAGTTATTCAGTCCTATTCGGTGTGTATCCTAAGTTTCCAGAGCCATACCTAAAACCCAGAGGTACCTGAGGAAAACGGATTCCAATTTTTTCTCACAGATCATTCAGCGACCCCTACTGAAATCTTAAATTACGAATTTTTGGGAGAGCGATAGATAGATGCGTCGCCAGTAACCTACACGGAAAACGCACAAGTAGCCACAAGGAAAGGAGTGTAACCATTTGCTAGCCTCATCTTCACAAGCCAGTATCTATAATTTGCAAATAGGAAGTTACACTCGGGCATTCTTTCGCCCACCAGCCACCTCGTGCAGCTACGTGGTGGGCAGTTGCATGCCATTTCATTATGTATGTAAATGACCATCACGGTACAGGCAATGGTTTCGTCGGGTGCCAATGCCATTAGGCTCTGCATTGACAAGCAAACAAACATTGCAAATTACGACGAGTCGTTTCAATCAGCGTTCTGCTGAAGGACACGCTTCAATTGTACGCACAATTGCACCACTGCAGCACTTGCAGCGTGAAAATGGTGATGTAAATGTCCATAATGACTTGATGCTTTTGTCATTCCACTGCGTCATACAGCATGAAGAGTAAAAGCTGCCTACATGTACCGAAGCCTGATATTACTTTTGTTCATATCTGGGTATTCTTTAAACTTGCAAGTTGTATGTGTAGATCATAAGATTCGAACTTCGACTCTTCAGCTGTAGAACGTCAATCAAGACAGTGCATTCAACGGCATAGCACGGCATTTTGTTTCTAATTGATATGACATTTGTAACAGTAAGCAGAGTGAAATAAAGATTGATAATTAGATAAGAATAATATTTCACCACACGAATCTATAACTCAGAAGTCATAACGGTAACTTGACTGCATAGTGCCTGGATTTCAATTCCAAGTATCATCCACACCAGACAATGATGGATCGGTGGACGGCTCGATGCATTTCAGTACAGACTGCATCAGACACGAGAATGAGATACCGTTACACTTTTCAAGCGTTTCCGATTCGAATCAGAAATGGTTGAACAATGGACGTGAGCTTACGAGTCGGATCACAGAGAGGCAAAGTAGTATATATCTATAGCGTAGCAGTTCACGCAATTTTTCTTCAGAATGTTTGAATGCGTTCTAATCAAATGACACCAGCGCAATTAGACGCATTTAACTTTTAATTTTTTTGAGAATAATAAGTATTACCTTTGTATTCAAAATGTTTGACCTTTCGCGTACCTGGAGTCAAACGTGCTTGGTGAGGTGCATATCGCAGCAACCTAACTCAACATTATGGAAGGAAAGGAAGGAAAGTTCTTTGGCCTCCATTATGAACAAGTTTCAGGACCAGAGGGCAAAGATCCAGCATTTTTAATAACGAGACGTGTTCCCCAATGCCCGAGGAACGACTAGGTAGTACCGAAACATCAGTGCAATAATTTCACTTCTAGCATTGCCTAATTTTACTGAGTTGCTTCTTTTGTCACTGATTTACTTATACGAATAGACCTGTGGCGTCAACTACCTATAAAACTATTCGTGTGGTAAAACATGCCTCTACGACAGGCAATAAGGCGACACGAAGACAGGAAAATAGAAAGTGACCAGAATATTTGAATCGCGCTAGAATATTCTGCAAAAGTCGCGATACTTCGAACTATAAAACAACGCAAAAAGGTGTTCCATAAGATGGCGATGAACGTTCAAAGAAAGTTTATTTCCATTCCTTTTGTGTTCACGAGGGACTGCAGAACTGACTAAGCAAATGTAACAGACTCCAAGTATACATCATATGTATATATTTGACACTTGCTTGCGCCCTCCTAATAAACAGCACACGTACCATCACTCGTAAGTGTCTACTCACTTGTTTATCTGCGGTGGGTGCAGATTATATGTGCAGTTTGTATTTAGCAAACTTTAAGTTACGTAATACAAACACAGTATGCAGACCGAAACTTACTTCCTAAACATTCAACGCTGCATGACATGCTGCCTAATTCGACTACTGCAGGTATGTAGCAGCACCAATAATCCCAGGGCGATTTTAATCTATCTGAGTATGGTTTTTGTATTAACTTTTTAATCGATTAGTATGTTCTAAAAGACACTTGAACGCATTCATCTATTTTCTTTCTTCGTAAAATTAATTTGAACTGATTTATGGCTATTTTTAAATTGAGATTTTTGGGAGCACGAAATCGGCCGCCTTCTATTTGTACTGCATGGTGACGTTATTCATTATTGCTATATACGCTACATCCATTGCTGCCGTGGTGTGGGGGCCGCCGGGTTGGTCGGATAGTGTCGGAAGACGTAATACTGCCTCGTGCCGTCACAGGTCGTTTATAGCGCGTGTGGAAAATGTGAACAACTAGAATTAGTAACATCTTTTTACTTTCAAACACAAGTATACGTTTTCACAAAAAAGCTTAGTAAATGGGTTTCACTGCTAAGAACTTCTAGCAAACAAGCTGTCAACGTTTCGCTATCTGTATAGAAAGGTTCTTCGGACAATTCGGACTATTGGACAATTCGGACTATTGGACAATTCGGACTTCTAACAAACTGTTGTTTGTAAGTTTTCAGCAGTTTTGTTTGTTAGAAGTTTTCAGCAGTTTAACCCATTTACTAACAGTTTTTTTGAAAACCAGTGCTGAAATTATACAGAAGACATGAGTCTTAAAAATTTAATATGCTTTCAATATAGTTAGCGAAACGTTGGCAGTTTGTTTGTTAGAAGTTCTCAGCAGTGAAACCCATTTACTAACAGT
>QKMV01001062.1:2504-17810 GCA_003287335.1 Lednia tumana
TGAGTATATATTGAAACAAGTAGGTTAGGACTGCTGGTAAGCTATCATGACAATATCTTGGTGTCCTGCAAGAAAGCGTACAGTAACAACCCAAGGCTTAAATGCCTTAAGGGTTAAATGCTTTAATTGAGTATATATTGAAACAAGTAGGTTAGGACTGCTGGTAAGCTATCATGACAATATCTTGGTGTCCTGCAAGAAAGCCTACAGTAACAACCCACGGCTGGGATGGAAACCTTCAAGTTATTATGGATCTTTTCAAAAAGGCTGTAAGATGCGTGAGAAGGGTGACAAACGCGCTAACAATATGATTTTTAACGCATTGTTGTGGTGTCGAAAAGCATGGATAAAAAGATCAATTTCGGCATTTTATTTTACCTTGGAATATTCACAGATCTGCGTGAAGCTGGTGTCTTCTCGCTTGAAATAGTTTCGTACACGAACGTAGTCAAAGTACGATGGGATGTAGATCATGACGCGATTCATGATTGAATCTTTATACTGCGGTAGAATCTTCTTGATGAACATATCGAAGCGAGCATCAATTGCTTCTATAGGTGAATTAGCAACAAACCGATGGAAAACCTGAGAAAAAGATTAATTTACAAAAATTAATATAGCATTCCATAGAAATCCAAAGTAAATGACGTATAAATATAGAGGAACATTGACGGTAATTGAACAAGCCTAGCAAGATGAGTTGAGCAATGAGAGATGAGTGACTCATCTCTCTACCCTTGAAGAAGGCTTACGGGGCAACGTCTTCATATATTGCCTTACGCGTACCGGTTTCTTCTGATGAGAAATTACACCTTCCTTTTGAAGAATGTTAAAATCTCTGAAAAATACCTGCCTATTCGAGGACTCCGACCCTGGTTCATTTGCTTACATGGCAACTGCTCTACCACTGAGTTAAGCAGGGTGCACCTTCCTTCGTTTCCAAATCCAAACGCAAAGTATTCCAGCCTTTTGACACAATACATCCACAGTAATTCATAGGTAAGTACCAACCTGAGGAAGTTGGACCACAACTTGACAGATGGACCCCGTGATGACAGGATTGACTATGCGCACTTTCCCTGCGTAATTGTGGCACTTTCTGTTGAACAGCGCATTGATCTCGGGCAGCTGCAGCGCGGAGAAGAGTAGCGTTTGCCGGTAATAGCGTGCCCAGCCGTTAAGCGCCCACGACCGCACGCGGGCAAAGTCGGTGCCATGAGAGTCTTTCGGCTGCAGGTGGAAGTGATCCACCACATGTAACACGTGGTCCCAGTTCTACAAAAATTGTGGTGAAAATTAGAAAAGCGACCAAAGTGTCCACATTGAACTCTTAAAGATCGCACATTCTGCTTCATCTTTTTGTTTTATGTGAGCGGGGTGAGCGGGGTGGCGGGATGAATTAGTGACAAAAAGTTGTAACGGAAGTGGTGTGACAAAAAGTTGAAAGTTTGTAGAGCTTCACTTCATACTAGATAATTATATGGTAAAGCAGGTCAGGGACAATAGATCTATTCCAGCCAAGAAAAGAATACTAGATCTACGTACTAAGAAAAGCCACTTGGGTTGTGATTTTCCTATCCAGCCTGGGTTAAATGCCAAATCCAATTTGATTCAAATTTGGGTATTTCATACAAGCTGGCTTTGGAATTTAACACAGACAGGATAGGGCAATCACAACCCAAGCGGCTTTTCTTAGTAGGTATATCTAGTATTCTTTTCTTGGCTAGAATACATGCTATTATTTTCACAGAGATCTGCAAGATGATTCACGTAACCATCCGTCGGGCGTGCTTGGCACACGCACTCGTTGTTTGTTTTGTATGTTTGTTGCTCTACAGCCCAAATGGAAAACGGAAAGTCGGATCGACTTGAAATTTGAACTACCCGTGCAAACTGAACTATTCTGCTACTTGAGCCACACTTCCATGTTATATGCAGTATCTGAATGGTTACTTTCACGAGAATTACAAATTTTAAACCGCATCGCCATCTTGAAGCAGCTGTTCGATCCTCGGCTGGTTGTACTTGTTGCAGCTAACATTTCATCATTAAATTCTTTAGGCTCATATATTGCATCTCCTGACCTTAATTCTACATAAAAATAATTATTTAAAAACTTGAAACAGGTAATCATATTAACATGTATTCATAAACGTATTTCATAAACGTGAAAACTATTTAAATATGGTTTCAATCTTTTGCATTGTTTGGGATGGTATGAGATCAGCAAATATTAGTGTTTTATGTTTTGTGTATGGGCCATTTTCCTTGATCCCACAAGTCAGGGAAATTATTATGCACTATTTGAGCAAACACTTGTTCAGTGAGTAATTTGATAGAAAACCCCATGCTATTAATTGAGAGGATATATTTTCTGCACCCACTCTCTCATGTAAATTCACCATAATGTAACCTAGCTAAAATAAAAGCTGGATGACGGGCCTTAAAATTAAAAAATCACACATCAACGTTCTCAACTGGAAAAAGTATTAGAGCGGCGCTCGCGCTAGTGTTGTTTATCAGAACCGAAACGGTTTCTGCCGCAACGCAGCATCGTTTCAAATGTTATTTAGTTGACTCTCAAGGAGATTTGCTGCATTAAAATATTTTAGGCCACTTGCCTCTGATTGGATAATTACCTACGATGGTATAAAATCACAGTGCAATGAATATTTCATCGAAGCATGACTTTGCCTGATAATAGTAACGCTTTGAGAAAATATGTTCATTACTGGTTAACTGTATTGTAGAAATTATTATCAGTTTTACTTCCAAAATATTGGCAGTTAAAACCCTTTTTAATCAACTTGTTTCCATTCTCATATTTTCCAAGTATGCACAATTGTTCTGGGTTCTTCATTTTTAATGGCAACATTGATGTTGTTCACAGACTAGTCATGAGTTGTTACCTGCATGAAAAACAACTCGGTCTGGTCCATGACTAGCAACTCGATTGCGGCAAGAAAGTCAAAGTCGCGCTGAGCTTCGCCTTCTGCGCCGATGATCAAGCGCAGGCCGAGCGGGGAAGCGACGATGATGTCGGCCGAGTAGAAATCTGCATACAGCTGGGCAAACAACAGCCGATTCAATCAGTCAAAGCAAGCGCCCTCTACAGCCCCAAACGATAGGTTATTTGTTTCTTCACGATCATACGGAAGTATGGGTTGTCCTCCTAGGGATAGTACTGGCGAACCATAGATGGTCTGAAAAGTTGAGAAACTGTCTTCCTCCTTATTTCAATGATGGATCTTGTTTAGGTCATCAAAAATTTTCATTTCAATTTTCAACACCATTTTAAGTTTTTAGATAAATCCAGTTCAGTGTCATGAAAAACTTGCTCTATCTTTCCTTTTTTTCCGTTGTAAGTTATGTCGTCAATAAATGCTATGGCTTCTAGAAAATTTCCATCTAAATCCCTACATTCACAACCATAAATGTCACGTTTTTTAAGGTATAAGATGTGAAAGTTTTTCAGATTTCTTGAAGATCAGTTCTTAACCAGTTATGGCATCTTTGGGTTGGGGTCATCCCTAGTAGGTAGTACCTACGTCAAATTTGCGACGTGATCTCTCCATTGCAGGAGTTTGGGGCCATATAGCCAATAGACAGTTGGAATGATGTTCCCTGTAATATAGATAAATGCAAAAATGCTGCCATCCTGGTGGCACAGCTGTTCTCAAATTTTGCAAATTATAAAGCAAGATACAGATGTCAAATAATGTAATTCTCTTCATAATTACACCAAAATATTACTTCAAAGTAGAATTGAACAACCAATTTACAAAAGGTATTTGAAGTGCGGGGTTTGACAGCTGAACCCAAAGATAGCAGCATATTATGCACGGATCTAGATTATAGTGGGGGTCGTGAAAAATTTCAACATTTGAGTTCAGCCCAGATATTACAATATATAGCCCTAGATATGTTGCCAATGGAACAAGGGAAGGAGAATTAAGCTTAGCTTAGTGGAGCTTAAGTAATTAGCTGGGAGTAAAGAAGATCGCCTAGGCTATATTTAAGGGATTTTGGACACAGAAATCTCAAGGCTGGAACAAATTGAAAAAAGAGGCAAGCTGATTGTACAGTTTTGTGCACATCGTACATATGTTGTGGACTTTGTGTAAAGAAGTGGATGGCTTAAATTTTTTCCAGCTTGGACGGGTATGCCACTTACTTTGAGACTCTTTCTCGTCACGGTCATTCCAATTCTAAACGTATCGTCGGTGTTTCCAGCAAAAGTAGCTTCGTAATCCTCGGGGCGGGGATTCTTTCTAGGCATTGCGATTTCGTCGCCTGTGTGCTCTTCCACGAATCTCTTCATGTGCTCCACACAAGCCTTTTCATCTTTGAATAAAATGGCTATGATCATTTTCACCACTCTGTAACACAGTAATTTAAATGGTTAGATTGGACACAGAGACAGGGCAGTTTCTTGCCTGTCGCGGACTTCTATTATAAATTTAACTTTCTTTGTATTCAGCAAAGCATTTCACCCCATTTTCAGTACTAGCATCTTACAGGCATAGCTTTAAATAATCAGGCTAGTTGCTAGGGTGAACGATGGAAAGTAGGATTCAGAGGTTAAACTTGTACGCTCCTTAGATACGATGATATTAACTGGCTAGTGAAAACTCCCAAAGACTGTCGTGGAAGGTTATTATAACACAGGGGAATTGAACTGGCTCGAGCTAGAAAGAAAAGCAAGAGATCCACAAGAAAATAGCCCACCCTGTCTTTACCATACCGTGTGACAGAGGAGCTGAGTAACCAGCTGAAACCTTGACGGGATATCAAAAACCATCTGACAAAGGTAGATGGACATTTGTCCTACCTGAACGCAGACTCCTTAAACGGAACGAGTATGACAACTTTTGGTCGCATTAATCCTTGATCTCGGCACTCTTCAGGCACGTCATGGCTTCTCAAGACTTTCGCATTGTGATGCAAAATCTTTGTTCGTGTTTTCAAAACATGATTTACTGCATGCAGACAATACACAAATCGAACTTCTTCTCCTTTGTCCAGAGTTCTTTCCGGGTAGTACACGTCTTGATAGTTATTGATTAATGAAAAAAGCTCTCTTTGAAGAGGTGTTAGCAGGCTGGTATTTTCTTCCCCTACATTTAACTTATTGGCTTCTAGTAGATTGTTTTGAATCTGTGATTTGATAAACAGTTTTGACCAATCTATTTCATGTATTCTAGTAGGAACGGTGCCAGCTTCTGTGAATTTCTTATCCCCTTCTAAAGATACAGATGGTTTAGTGGGAACTTTCTTCGGTGCGCTGGCATCCTCTAATTTTGGCAACTCTACAACCAGCTGACCAAGAACTGGCCAAGTTAGAAGATGTTTTTCTGTGGGCGGGGGCACCTTCGATACCAACTCATACAGTGAGTCGTTCATGTCGTAATATATATGGCGGCCAAAGGGGTCCAGGTGGTCTTGATCTTCCTGAAAAAGAAAAAGCATAAATCAATGTGTACATACCCTAATTCGTTGCTATACTAGTCTAGAAGTGAAACGTAAATTAAGGGCCAGTTCACACCGATCATGGTTTTATGATATTTAGTGTTTAATGTAAGACAAAGCAGCAAGCTATGATGGTTCACAACCACACTAGCGTGTCAACCCATAGTAGCTGCGATGCGTAGGAAGTGAAATTAAATAAACTCTTACAATTCAGCTAACTTAACAGCCAACCAGAAGCAAGAAGTGACCTGCCAGCTAGGCCAGCTATGAAAAAGTGAGGAAAGTATTATGAGCTGTGCCTACACAACACAACCCAGCCAAAGTACCAAAGAGATCTGGGTTGGGGAGTGAACTTTTCAAATGAATGCATTCTCTTTACATAATTATTTGTCACTTTTTCATGACTTGTTTTGGTTATCAAAGACTGAACTTTGAACTTTAAAAACTCAAATTATTCAGGAACTTTATATATTAAAATGTTCAGTTCAAGCGCTCGCCTTCATGCTTTGCTTAGGGACTCCACAAGCAAACTGACTTGTCAGCGTGTGACATCAAATACAGCAGATCGGTGGCTAGCGATGGGCGTTGGGACTGTGTAGGCAGTATTCAGGCTATCTGACAGTAGCGGTAGTGCCGAAAGGGGTCTAAATAGGGGGGGGGGGGGGGGAAAACCCCTTTAACTATTTGGGAATTCAAGGTTATTTTTGGAGCAAAACTTCGCATTTGACATAAAACACGAGCCTAGGGAGAGCAACTTCAGTACCTTTTTTAAGGTGTACTTTACTTTAAAAAAATTTAAGCGTGTTTGTTAGGAAGTTTATAAAATATTACCAAAAGAGCCAAGCTGCTCACAAAAGTAACAAACTACATTCCAAGGTAAATAATAATTTAGAAAAGAGCTGTTATTAACGTGCCATGAAACATCCCAACCAGCACCATAGCTAGGCGTAATCGGTAAATGTAGTTGCGCCCTGATTTCTGGCAAAATCATTGATAACGTTAAAAAAAATCAGGAGGTCCTTCTCGTTGACACAAATAGTCCTTTTCAATTGAAACAAAGACCAGCTTTAAAAGAAATTGCTGCTTGTATAACTTGAACATAATATTTTACTCGAATCAGCGTCGAAAAGGAACATTCTACGGACACTGTCGGACATAGAGTCATTAAAAATAAACACGCCAACTTGTAAGCTTCTGGGATTCAAGAATGCATGTCCGGCACCAGTTTTTGTGGCATCTCGTTTTTGAACGCCGCAGTTTCAACCAGTTGATGCATGCTAAGCTGGATGCTGGTTGATGGCACATTGATTGATCGCCAAAATCGTCCTCCCCGTCATGCAGACTTTGGTGAGGTTGCTTTCAGTGCCAGAGTGATACGTTATTTTCGAAATGTAAGCACACCACGACACTTGTATAGGCTACGTTCAGCCCTCCCTCTTTTAGTTACCGATCAGTAGGCACTGCAGTGTAAAGGACATTGCTAATGGAAAAGCTAGCGTTACCTGACTGGACGAGAAAAGCTACTATCTCAATCGCACTTCAAAATATATGATACAACCAAATATGCTTTTTAGGCCTTCTATTCGCTACGAGTTTGAGCAGTGACGGTACACCTTAAGTATTTTTTAAAAGCTCAGTTAAATATTTACGAATGCACACGAAAATATGTTGTTTTGGTTTAATGGATATCGTTTTCTTTGTATGCGCTTTGTCTGTCCGAATTGAAATTTCGTGCTGCGTATTGAAATTTGTTTCATTATCGGTGTTTAAGAAGCTGAGGTTATGGTTAAAACGTCTATGGGGCCGCCATTTGGTGGGAGCTGGTTTTTTGTGACGCTTTTGGCTAAGTCAAATAGCTTTGGCCTTACGGGAGTAAAACAAGTGCAGCTGAAGGCAGAAAAAGTCTCAAGCCGGTAAAAGTTGGAGCTGAGAACTCGACTAAGTCCAATAGTATTGGGCGTATGGGAATAAGAGCAAGTGAGGTCGCCGTGAGAACCGATGGGCATATTTTTGCGCTGTGCTGCTGGGTGGTGCATCGGAGCCCTAGTAACCGTTTCAGGGCTTTTAAGCTGATTCTATCAAAGACTGGTAAGAACTTCAGTTTATTTTTTAATATTTGATCAAGTTTATCTTATTGAATGGGAGGTTTTATCAATGAATTCAGCGCTGATATGAAGGGAATGGCACCACACACGCAATTGGTGTAAAGGTGATTTTCGTAGTTTGAAACTTGTGTGTTGATTGGCGGTTCTTTTTATGCGAATAGTGTTTTTTCAGTGTTATTTCTTAACCAAAAAATCTAAACATAGGCACTTTTATTGATATTGTAAAAATTCTTAACTTGTAACATTTTAAACGTGCAGAGGTATGAGAAATCTTCGTTCTGCTTTCAAGTGAACTCCTCCAACACTAAATGAGACATGCAGCTAGTACTTAGGGTAAAATTGTGGTTAACCGCCGCACTGCCGCCATATTGCAAACACATAGGCCACCACCTTCCACACGCCCACAATGTTCGAAACCCGAATATCGTAAATGGCCCAAAAAACAACCCCCCCAGTGTAACGCTCGACTACCGGGCGAAACACCAGGTGAAAACACGGGGGGGGGGGGGGGGGGGTGAAACAGAACGACCTTCGGTCGTGTTTCATAATACCAATTTTAACCGCGCCAGAAAAATTTACAGCCCGAGGCGGTATACCACAAAATTACCGTACTTAGTACTTACATCACTATTTTTTTGTGCTTCGTCTTCATCCTCCTCTTCCACCACTTCCCCAGCTTCTTCCTCCTCAATTTCTGCATCAGACTCTTGCGAAGAATCAGTAGCTGCACGTAGCTGGCTGGAACTCGTCTTGCTACCTTTCGGCTTGGAACTTAAATCGTCGAAGTCTTCACTGTCAGAGCCAATATTTTCTTCGTTCTCATCGTCTGAACTAACTGACTCGAGATCAGATCCAGTATCAGCACCTTCTGATACCGGACCTGCTGAATTTCCAGACACCACTGTTGTCTCCTCTTCCAAATCAGACTCTTCATCGGATTCACTATCAATTGCATTTTTGTGCGCATTTTTATTGAAGCCGGAGAACGTGGACAATAGTAGTTTCATGTGATCTTGTGGTTGCTCTTCGGCGTTCTCCTCGTCACTACTGTACTGCTTTTGAGGTTGTGTTGCCTCGACCTTCCTTCTCTTGTCCGAGGATCCATAGCTTCTATCGACATCACCAAACTTTTTGAGATGAGAAGAATCTCGCTTGTTAAAGGATTTGGAATCAAACTTGCTAAAGCTATTCTTATTTCCGCCTCTCCCCCGGCCGCGGCCACCACCTCGTTGTTTACCACGACCACGTGCCATTTTTAATCGTCGGTACCAAAGATACCGACAGTGCTGCCAACATCACGCACGGACAAGTACTGTCATTATGGTGGTTGAGTTGTCAAAAAATTAAATTGGATAAAGATACATGAAGAGCTGGAAACTAGAATTTAACATGCCTCAAGATCGAATTATTCCTGATGCAGTGATATTTAAGAGTGAATTTTTGCAGATACGCAGATTTTTTTTATTTAACTTAAATCAGTGATCAGCATTCATCGCCCCTTTTCAGGCCCCCACCCACTTCAATATTTTACGGCCGGGCAGTCGTGTTGAATGAAAATGGCGGTGCAAGATGTAGGTGGAAAGGATGACTTAAAAACACAATTTATTACAAGAGAAGGTAGCTATAGACTAATGACGCTTTCGGAATATTCAAGACCCAACAGGGTTGGATATACAACTAATACAGCAAGTTCGGCCGTGCGTGTGTCTTTCGTTAATTTACCTGATCCGACTGGGAATGGCGACAAAATTTGTTTTAATTTTGGTAGAGAACTATATGTTTACGTATACAAAGGTGTTAAAAAGGTAATTTGAATGCATTTTTAAATTAATTTACCGAGTGAACCCCTGACCCCCTTCTTAATATATTTCCGTAGCTGCAAAGGCGGCTCCATCTAATTGACAGAACCCCCTAATCTTGCCTCACTAGGCACTTTGTAGGATGGGCATAACCTCATTACTCATTACGCTCATTCTGTGCAAGTAGGCTGGCCTTGTAAGCCCGATTAATATTGTTTTTGTGTATGCTTTATTTGCAGGCGGCAGATCTTACGAAGCCAGTCGATAAAAAAATGTACAAAGGCACCAATCCCACTTGCCACGACTTTAACATCGTCACTATGACAGCGGAGAGCGTTGCTCTTGTCGTAGGTTTTTCCACTGGACAGATTCAACTTATAGACCCAATTAAGAAAGAACTTAGCAAATTATACAATGAGGAGCGACTAATTGACAAGACAAAAGTGACGTGCATACGATGGGTGCCTGGCTCGACCAACCTCTTCTTGGTGTCGCACAGCAGCGGCCAGCTCTACCTCTACAATGAGGAGCTGCCTTGTGGGACAGCACCACCCCACTACCAGCCCTTCAAGCAGGGTGAGGGCTACGCGATCCATACATGCAAGACCAAGAGCACGCGGAACCCCCTCTACCGATGGGTGGTCGGCTCCGAGGGTTGCTGCATCAACGAGTTTGCCTTCTCGCCATGTGGGGCGCACCTAGCCACGGTCTCCCAGGACGGCTTCCTCCGAGTGTTCCATTACGACACAATGGAGCTGCTCGGGTGCGCGCGTAGCTACTTTGGTGGCTTTCTGTGTGTGTGCTGGTCCCCGGACGGACGCTATGTCGTGGTCGGTGGGGAAGATGACCTCGTCACCGTGTGGAGCTTCTCGGACAGGAGGGTGGTGGCAAGAGGACAGGGACACCGAAGCTGGGTCAGCGTGGTCGCATTCGACCCGTTCACGACCTCGTACTGCGAATCCGATGGAAATGTAGACTTCAGTGCGGGCTCTGACGACGAATCCTTGCCAACCATACAGCATAACCATTTAGTGAACCCTGTAGGCCTTCATAATAACTGTAATCTATCGAGTGGTAGCAGTGAACGCAATTCCATGCGAAGGAATTCGGTGTCAGGTAACCAGGCATCGAATAGGAACTCTAGTGGCTCGGATTTCAACCGGATTAACTCTGCAACGTGCTATCGGCTGGGCTCGGTCGGCCAGGACACCCAGCTGTGCTTGTGGGACATCACTGAAGACGTTCTACGTCAACCCGTGTGCGCAAAACTGCGGACTAGTGGCCTAGGCGGGTCCGGCAACTTTGGCGGCTCTGGCACGTTCAGCCTTAACGGTGCCGCCACCGCCGTCCCGTACCACCTAAACTCGGCCGTCGTGTCTCTACCAAAGTCCAATAACCTAACATCCCAACCGATTAATGTTCCTAGCAAAGAAAGTGGTGTCAGTGATAGTGCAGCTCAGAACTGGAACAACAATACTTCGTCGTCGTCGACGACGACGGCAGTGGCTCCGTCGCTAACGCAGAGACTGGTTGGGCTGGGCTTCGGGGATCGAAAGGAGGGTGGCGGAAGTCACAAGCGCAACTTCAGCCTGCCGTCTCGGGGAGGTTCTACGGCCGCCGACAAGAACTCTTCGTACCGAGGGGGAGGCTCCTCGTCCAATCGGACGTCTTCCGACGATCCAATGAGACTGATTGGCACAGGTTCGTGTCCGCGATTCGACGAATGCCCCGTGCTGGAGCCGCTGATATGCAAGAAGATTGCGCACGAGCGGCTGACGGCGTTGGTGTTCCGAGAGGACTGCTTTGTGACGGCCTGCCAGGATGGATACGTCTACACATGGGCTCGGCCTGGGAAGCTGGTGAGTTGGAAACAATTGCATGTTAGCGGTTTACTTTGTAAGAGAACCTGCACGCTGGGGGGGACTTTGGCATGTCTTTTTGGAGTGGCTCCCAGAAAAATTAAGTGGTATCTTCAAAAAAACTAATTACAAACTGAGATTTGGTGCTAAGAAATCCACTAAAACTTTCCCAATGTTAATTTAACTATGCTGTCTACTTCTTCTGGAGGAAGAAACTTGTTACCGCTGAAGAATTAAACAACGTATCTTATGAAACGTCAAAAAAATGCAACTTATTGGTGGTCAACTATTATTTTTTTGGTAAATAAGACGAGGTTGGAAATAGGTAGGAGGTGGTAACACTGGCCCTTGATCAAACAGATGGTTTACAGGAGGATTATTCTTGCAACACATTGCAGAGTGTTTTTAAAATTGCTGTTTAAAAACAACCGTATTGTTTTTTCAATTTATTAACTGGCTCGATAGCTTGTCTTTTTCTTCTGGGCTTTGTGGAGATAAGCTCGTACCTAGTCGTCTCTCGTGCATTACCCGACCAAGGCCTAACGTAACCGGCCGGTTTTTGGGAAGCTAAAGATTTCAGAGCAATCCTATGCTGCGTTGTATTTCTCAGATGTTTTACTGGACTTCAGAGTTAGCTTAAAAGTGAGGTAGTTTAAAAGCTAAAAATTAGGAGGACTTTGCATTTTGAACTTGTTATTTAAATGAAGTAATATGAATAAAGAGTACCAAAAGGCTCGAACACTTTGTTGTGGATTGGAGAAGAAAGAAGTTGCAACTCACCAAGAGAAAAAAATTGTAGAAATTTTAAGCGCAGGGAAATAGAGTTCATGAAGTTTCGATATCTGCCTTATTCAAGCGTAGAGGCGAGATATGCTTAGATATCCTCGGGTACTGCATTATTCCTAGGTACTCTCATTTCATTTACAATTAGTCATTCCACTCACAACAAAGTATATAAATGAAGTGTGTGTATTTCCTCTGGAAGGAAATGTTCAGGCAGGAGCATGGTTGAGTCTTTAGGTAGGGTATCTTGGAATCGCAATTTGATTCAGATCGAATGTTTTTCCGTGGCAAACCTATTTAATTTTATGAACGTTTGCTATTAGTTACCATTTATACAGAATCAACTTGTCTGATCAAACCCCTAATTCAGCCAAGGAGAAGATTTTTCGCTGTTTCAAGTTGGCGATTTGTCTAGACCAGTGGTACTCAAACTGCGGCCCGCACTTTGATTTTTGCGGCCATCACCACTTTGATACGAATTTGTTACATACATCCTCTTTACATTTTTCATTATTATCATGTCAAAAGTGTGTTATTATTGTTTCGGAAGTAAATTTAATAATCATGAATGGTAGATCTCATAATGAGAATTGAACCAAGAGGCTTTGACATATTTCAGAGATCACTTTGGAAGAAGTGATGCTATTCTCCAATCACAATCTAACCTACTCGACTAACTCCAAAACATATGGGATAAGCTGAGATGACAAAGATTACAAATTCAAAGCAAAATACATGGCTAGTATTAACTTGAAGAATATTAAAAACAATAAAAAAAACCTGCCTACTCGAGGACTCAAACCCCCGACCTAGATAAAAATCACTTCCGTAATACCGTAACCTGCATAGCTCAGTAGTAGAGCAGATACCATGTAAGCAAAAGGTCCAGGGTTTGAGTCCTTGCATATAGGCAGGTATTCTTGAAGTGATTTCAATATTCTTCATAATAATCAAATCTTTGCGGCCCACTGAGTTCACGCATTTATTTTAAGTGGCCCGGAACCAAAAAAGTGTGAGTACCACTGGTCTAGACGAACCCTGGCGGTGAAACTCTGTTGTCTGGCAGCATTCACAAAGCCAGATTAGGTATCGGAATAGTCGGAGTATTGGGAAGAACTGCTACCGAACTTCTTTAGCTGAAAACATTTACTATTTGGTACGAAATATGAGGAACTACCTAATTAAATCATTTTAATCTCCATTCAAATCCACACTGACAAAACTTTCAAAAATACCAAAAATCAGCTTAGTTTTCCAGATAATTCAGTTTCAACAATTTTTTTTTAACATTCTGTCTATTGAAAGCACATGCAATGTTCAGATTAAACGTCAAATTTCTCTCTTACAGTTATTTTACATTTTCAAGATATCAAAATTTTAAGCATAACATCATAATTTAAACGCATATTATGAGTCGCAACGCATTCTTTTTTAAATCGTCCCACCCTGGACCCCCTTACCCCCCCTACTCTCCATATTATTTCCAAGGGGCTGATCAAGTAAAATGAGGAAAAGTGATAACCCTGCTTTGTGAATCCAGGTCCTGCTTTACTGAGCTGCTTTTTGAAATGAGCATACAAAGCTTGCATTCTGAAACCAATGGCTTTATTGGTCCAGTAGACACACTTTACTGGACCTGCTCCAATACCTCCTTGGTGCACCCTGCTAGGCATTTAAAAATTCACCAATGGTTACTGGCTTCGTACTGGCTTCATTGGACGCATTTCGTCCTCAATATTTGACCGGTTACCAGTAAATAGTTGCTTTTTGGGTGGAAGAGAGTAGATGCAATAAAAATAGGGGGTAGCGTAACCCAAGCATCTCCTGCTTCTGTAGTTTCATAACTATAAATGAGCATTAACAATTATAAGTTTGAAGTGATCTAACATTCAGTACTTATAGTGGTGATATCCTCCGAGAATTCTCTGTGGTAATATGCTCTGAGAACTAGAAGAGTGTAAAACATAGAAATTTCCATCAACTTTGAAAACAATAAATTAGCTGGCTTTGAATAGTGAGTTGTGATCTCTGCAGGAAATGCGTTTAGGTGTTAGCCTCGATTGGCAAGTACTATTGGAATTGACACTCACTCAGGAGAAAGAGACGTAGATTTTCAGAGCTGCTAGAAGATGTAATAGCGTTTTTCATCCCTCTGTCTTCTTGTCTTGAGAAATGTGTGGCCCTAGAAAGGCGTGGCGCTTGCTGGTTAATGTTAGGGCAAAGTTGGCGTTGCCTCTTTTTGGGTCATCTGTCGACCCTTTCCAGGGCCAAAAGTTACCGAGCAGTGCGGTTACTGTGAATTTTTTTTTAACACCCCACTTAAGTTTGGCCATATAAAAAGAAAAAAATTGGAATAAAGATCTAAAGGAGCAAGCAAATAAATTAAACTAGGATTCTTGTATTGTATCTTGATTTAGTTAATTAGACTAGCAGTGGACCTGAATTATATTCTCATTTTAGTTGAGCTGTGACAGTAAACATTAGAACACGTAGCTAAATATTCCACTGTCCTTAGTTGCGTTAGTGCCTTGTTGAAGGTCTATATTTGCAGTAAATCGTACTCTTTGGAAATAAACACGTTGAAATTGGAGTTGACTAATAAAAATGTTTTGTTTACGCAGGGCATGGCGTCGTCACATATCCCCACGAGCCCCACCACGGTGACAGCAGCAGCTGTGGGAGGCAACCTCGGCCCCGGAGGTA
This sequence comes from Lednia tumana, assembly GCA_003287335.1. Lineage (NCBI taxonomy): Eukaryota > Metazoa > Arthropoda > Insecta > Plecoptera > Nemouridae > Lednia > Lednia tumana. The sequence continues at coordinate 17,223 of QKMV01001062.1, forward strand.
CGGTGGTTTAGCACCCAGCGGCGGCAGAAGTGATTAGGACTAACAATCAAATCAAACCACTATAGCAATGTTACAGTTTAATTACATTATTATTATTATTCTTGAGGATAGCTTATAAACATTTTTATTGATGAACAAAAATAATTGTAGTTGACAGTATTATTAAGTTATTCTATCAGTTTAATATTGAAACTACTATCTGGCTGCAATAGCAAAATATTGAGATATTATTATAAGAAACCATAGCTTGGTCTAAAGTAACGTAGGAGAGATTTTACTGTTAACGGTTTACAGTACAGGTAGTAAACAATGACTACATAGTTTAAATAAACTCTGTTGATTCTTAAAGAAAATTTTAGTTTTCTTGACTGGTCATTATTTAAAAGTTTCGTTTTAATTTTTGTCTGTGAGTAAGAAGGCTCCTGGCTACGACAGGTCTAACCTTTTTCAAAGCCATAGGACGGACAGGAGAGCATCAATAGTACTGATCAAGTGACGCTTGGACCCGATGAAACAAACTCGAAGAGAAATTAATATCTAATCTGACTATCACCCTAGCCCTTCACCAATAAATACAAATAATAAATT